>BJBW01008193.1:62740-73193 GCA_004320125.1 Scolopax mira
TGATACTAAATTAGGAGGGCTGGCTGACACTCCAGAGTGCTGTGCTGCCATCCAGCATGATCTGAACAGACTGGAGAGCTGGACAGAGAAGAACCTAATGATGTTCAACAAGGACAAATGTANNAGGAGAAGGATCTGGGAGTCCTGGTAGATGGCACACTTTTCATGCCCCAAGAGGGCCAATAGAATCCTGGGCTGCATAGGAAAAAGTGTGGGCAATAGGTTGAGGGAGGTTATTCTCCCTCTCTATACTGGTGAGGCCACAACTGGAATACTGCATCCAGTTCTGGGCCCCCCAGTTCAAGTGGGACAGGGAACTACTGGAGAGAGTCCAGCGTAGGGCAATTAAGATGATTAAGGGATTAGAGCACCTCCCTTAGGAGGAAAGGCTCAAGGAGCTGGGAGAAGAGAAGGCTGAGGGGAGACCTTATTTCTAAGTATCTAAAGGGTTGGTTAAAGGATGTTGGAGCCGGACTCTTTTCAGTGGTTCCCAGTGACAGGATGAGGGGCAATGGGCACAAGCTGGAACATGGGAAGTTCCATTCAAACATGAGTTAAAACTTCTTTATGGTGAGGGTGCCAGGGCCCTGGAACAGGCTGCCCAGGGAGGTGGCGGAGTCCCCTTCTCTGGAGATCTTCCAAGACCTGCCTGGATGCAGCCCTGAGTGATGTGCTCTGGGTAATCCTGCTTTGGCAGGGGAGTTGGACTAGATGATCTCTAGAGGTCCCTTCCAACTCTGACAATTCCTTATGCTCTGAGATGACACTCAGGATGGTGTTCCATCACCTTTCCAGGGATGGAAGTGAGGCTGACCAGCATGTAATTCCCCAGGTCCTCCTTCTTGCCCTTTTTGAAGACTGGGATGACGTTGGCCTTTCTCCAGTCCTTGGGCTCTTTGTATCAAATGAGTTTTTGCCCAAAACTTGTCAAAATGTGAACCACTTGTTCTAATTGATACCTTTTATTGATTCTAAGAGCTGTGACAACCCCCAAACTATCGATGCTGTAAGAAGTAACAGAAGTTGGTTTTGTTACCAAAAACCTGCTTGTGTGAAAGAGGGTGACTTTTTATATTGAGCATCCTTATCAGTGCAGTACTTGCAAACAGATCTTACAGAAAGTAAAAATGAGATGACAGGCAACTTCACATCAGCAGTACTCTGATGTTTTTATTTGTCTCTGAAGGCTTTTTTACTAATTTCAGATAAATTGTTACATGGCATACATGGTGCAAAAGCAATTTCAGAGTCTTGATGTTTATTGTGTGTTACACAGAATAAGTGTTTTTTGCTTGAATTTCAAATCTATAAATATTACCGTGCTAACCAGGGGCCACCAAAACATTCATCTGAGAATCTAAACACTGTAGGAGAGATTATAAATCTCAGATGTTAGGCTCTCTCACTTTATTTCTTGTTCTCCATCTTCATCCTCCTTCTCCAGCTAGATAGTTGATTTTTAAATTATTGCACTTTTTCCCTTACTCATTCGCATATTTCTGATGATGACTGCCCTTTCATGCATTATTTTTTTTCCTTTACATCATTAAAAAAAAAAAGTTAATACAATTCTGAAAGTGATTTTCAGCACTTCATAATGCCAAAGGTGGAAGATTAGGGAGATGGAGTTCAAGTGATTATTTTATGTGCTAAGAGTCTCTGATTCAGTGTTCTGATATGCCTGATAGGCATGGACTCATGGACAAAAGTCTTCAAGTCTGGGAATATTTGGTGTTACAAAGACAAAGAGAATCATTTCTTTGGATTCTCAATCCAGAGAGATAATGAGGAGATCCATTTGGTGAAATGTGATCATGAATATTGGGAGAGATCAACGAGTTACACTTCTGGCAAAGGCAAACGTTGTCCAGCAGGCACTCATCTTTCAGAGCCAGCCTAGTGGAGGGGCATACATCCATCTGAATACTGAGCGTTAAGATCCAGGCTGATGATCTTTTAACAACAGAGAACTCTGAGACTGGTTATATAAACCCATACCTTTTTAACATGGTTAGTCAGAGGAATTATATCTTTCTAGCTCAGTTTTTGTCAGTTTGCGTATATTGCCACAAGGAAAGTGGCAAGATACTGTGCAATATATAATATATTCAGTGTTTCTTAGCATTAAGCAAACAATAGCTTTTAAGCAGTACAGATTTTTTTTTTCCCCAAGACAGCCCTGGCTGGAATTGTTGAAGTTTCCCCTGCTTGCTATGGCATGTTTGTAGGTAGTCACTGAGCTCTTGTTTGCATTTCTGCTTTTGAAATACACAAGCCAACTTGAAAATTTAAGGTAAAAACTCTTATGAAAGGGAAAGGTTCCTCTTTAACCAAGGTTCATTTTTCTCTAGTGCCATGCTTACCCAAGAGTGAATACAGCTTATAGGCTACAGCCCATATAGAACTCAACTTCCATAGCCTGGAGGGAAGGTAAAAAAGATAGTTTCATAGCTGACCAAATGTGGAGGCAAAATGTAGAAGAGACAAAACACCCTGTTAGGGAGCAACTGAGAAATAAATGGAGATGGACATGGGGGGAGTGGGAGTTGGAGCAGCAGTGAAAACAGTTCAGCTGGGGAGAGTGGAGAATGGGAACGGGTCCCTTGGCTTCTGGGAGTCATGTAGCAGCTCCAGGCACTCACCCCTGCGGTTGCTTCCATTCCAGGTGCCTGTCTGAGATACCAACCTGCAGTTGAGTCACTTCTGGCAGCCCTGTGGTTTCTCTGCCCCAGCCCCCTGACCCCTGCCGCCTTTCTCAGCGATGCTATGCTCCCTCTGGCCACCCTACTTACCCACCGTGGCTCCTTGGCAGCCTGCCATCCCCTGGTTAAAAGTTGACAAAGCAGTTTTCAAAACGTGGGTGACAGCACAGGAGTGTCTAATGTATTCTTGGAGCAGGGATAGAATTTAGAAAGGAGAAGCTTGATAACTGCTGCTTTAGTGTTAGGTTAAGATCTGCTTTCCAATGGTGTCTCATACTGTAAGCTGAGTAGCTTCAGTGGATTGCTTTTCTCCTACCAGATGGGAAGACATAGCAGCTGAAATAAGCTTTGGGTCTTCCCCTTAAAAGTGCCCCCTTAAAAGTCCCATTACACAAATTGGTAGAGCTGGTCTTTCCTGGTTGAAGTTACTCCTTTCACACTCTTAATACCTCCCTTTCTCTCACATAGTCTCACACACAGTTCAGAATCTGTGGTGACAGTGATCATCCAGTGAGAAAATGGTGATAGCTTTTTGATACCTCACTCTGGTTTTTCAGATTCTGTGAGCTTACAGTGGAGGCAGATCACTAATCTACAACCTAGTCCTCATTGGGCAGCTAAGATAAGCAGAAGCCATCAGAAAGATTTAAGCTAATGCTTTTCATCTCTAATTTTTTATTACTAATACAGCGAGCACACAACAGTGACAAAGATTTTTAATCCAATTATTTTTTTTTGGTCATTGTTCCTTTCTTGGGTGTCAGTTCATATTAGCTGTGCTTCTCTTTTTCATACATAGATGTAATACATGTTTAAATTACTAAATGCTGTGCATTTGATTTGAATTTCTTTTTTTAACAGCCATGATTTCATTGGAGAATTCACAACAAGTTACAGAGAGTTGTCAAGAGGACAGTCTCAGTTCAACGTGTATGAGGTAATTTCTTTCAGGACATTAATGGAAACACTTCCAATATTTTCGTGGCAAATTAGTCAAATCTTGACAGTGCCTGTGAAAAATCAAACTTTTGAATTATTTCACATTTCTCCTTTTATAAAGAAGAGCAAAGAATCTAAAAGTCTTGCTTCATAAAAAGATTTGAAGACAAGTAGGTATGTGTGGTGTATATGCATCTGTGATAGGGAAAGAAGAGCACTTCAAGCAGCTGTGACATAACTTGGAGCAAATGGTGTGTTGCTTCCATTTGTGTATGAACAATTTATTATTTCTTATGTGTGTTTTACGCTATTCTCCTATCCAAAGAACATCTGGTGATTCCTAAATCAGATGCAGAGTCACGCACCTTTGATCCGAAGTGCAGACTTTAGAATCCTTACAGTTTTGCTGCAGGGCTTACAAATGACAGAGAGTTTCGCTAACTTATTGATGGGGTTTATTGTGTGGTTAATTACCTTCTTAGATTAAAACTTTGCATCTCATTTCTAGTTTAGGATTCATACATCTGCCAGTTACTGGGATTGACAGGCAGTTGTCAATTCAGTTATATATATATGTCAATATTGTTAGATGACTTCTAACTGTGGTAAGACCTTATCGTGTGTTGTAGGTGAGTGCAGACTACATCCATGTTCCCTCTTAGTCTCTTCTCCCCTCCTTCCCTCAAGGCTCTGTGGACAAAATTGTTTATTTTAGATCTACAAAATCCCTAGTTTGAGACTTCTTTCATAATTGAGATTATTTAGATTTGAAAAAAAGTAAATTTTTTTTTCTGAGATCAAACTTTACCAAATCTTCAAAATATGCTGCAATTTATTCTAAGAAACAGTCAATGAGTTTGTCTAAACAGAAATTGAGATGCACAAACTTGAAGTGTCATAAAGGGACTAATTTCCCAGATTTAGGCACAAAAACTTGACGGGGGATGGAGAGTAATCTAAACATTAGCACTCCTGCATTAAAACTTCATTTTTAGATTAATATCTCAGAAGCATCTCAGTCTGGAATGTGAAATGTATTATGAAGTTTCAAAATGTGTTAAATAATTACAGGCAATAGGAAGAAAAAAATTTAAATTTATTTTGTTACTGAGAAGTGTCAACTGAGAGACTCTTCCTAGGGAAATACATTACATTCTACAGTGTTTAACTCCAGCTTATGTTTTTATAGTTCCAAGAAATTTAATCTTCAATTTTGAGTTCACATCACTTGGATAATAGAGACAGAGGAAGGGAGAGACAGAGAGAGATGGGTAACAGGCAACTAAGTCTAGTTGCCTGATTGCCCTGTATTTCCTTTTGCCATTCCTTCTTCACCCAGCACCTAAGCATCTATTTCACCATTCTGATGACACACATTCTTGATACATTTGCACAAAACCCCATAGTTGTCTCATGATACTGATGTAGTGGTGGTGTTTGTAAGCTAGGAGGTCTGCTCACTTAAAGCAGCATTACCATAAAGAAATACTCCCTGCAATGGCTCAAGAGTAGCAATTTTCACATAAAAATCATGCATCTATTTCAGGCACCTGTATATTCCACTGTGTGAAAATACATGCTATTCCATTTTCATATACATTTGCATATATCCAGCCATTTGTGTTAAAGCTTTTTAGCACCCTCCATCTCACACATGGTCACAGACAAAGTGTATGGATTATGCCAGATACTTCCTATTTCTCTAAGGTGACGTGCTGAATCTGTAGGTTTTTCTCTGTAGGTCTTTCATAGCCTCACTGGGGTTTGCAAAGAGCCACCTTTGTTTTATTTTTAATTTCTCTATTTTGTTGTCTTCATCAGTCAATTCTGTTCTCATTTCTGCAGTTTTTCTTCTCTGGATATGAGTACTCGTACAACACAAGAAAAATACTGTTTAAACAAGGTACATTGTGTGCCATATTTATTGTCCTAAGGTACTAATATCCTGGGAATAGAGGAACCTTAGAAGGGTCCATGTATGAAGTTCATATTCAGTCATTCTGATCACGCAGTCATGAACCCAAATAAATGTGCATTATAAGTAGACATTTTTGGTGTGCATTTTTTTACAATTCCAAGACCGTGTATCTGTCTGGTAAGATCTCATATTTTATAATCAGTTCATTTTTATAAAGGATCTGCCAAAGAGTTATGTCCCTCTCAGAGTTTAGAAATAGTATTAAATACGGGAATAGGTCTAGTCTGTAGTTGCGTTTTCCTTTCTTTCACATTGAAAAGGCTGCAGTCTTCTTTCTAATAAACTTACAACATATTTGTATCAGTGGAGTAATGAACATAACCCAGGAAAATACAGCATCTGCCGAAGCGCCTAAGGGAAAGACAGGAAAGGTGACAGTGCATTCTACTAGAAATTGCCTTCATTTTGCCTTGGTTCTTGGACCCTTGCTCTTTTGTGTTAGACCCTGACTCTTCATGCAAGAGGTTACTGTCATCACACCACAGTACAAATGCCCATTCCTACACCTGATTACCAGCAGAATTATTCTATTTAAAAGCAGCCCTCTCTTGGAAAATGTCATCATACAAAGAGCTCTTGCCCTCTCTAGAAGTTATAGTAGCATAAAATAAATCCACTTACTGCATCAGCAGTTTCAACCCTTGCCATATATATAATGGAGACCAAGTATAAGAACTGAAGAAAAAGTAAGGCACTTAGCAATTTCTCCCCTTGTTGTTTTAGAAGCCCCTAAAATTATTTCTTTCTTGTATTTATATGAATATGTATTTTTATACATATATATAAAGTATTTCTCAGAAGAGATTCTGGATCTCTTTCCCAGCTTCTACCTCGGACAGTGTGTGTGATGTTTTTCTTGGCATTTCTGTAGTGACTCTATCCTTGATCTCTAGTGTTACCAGAAGCCAAGATTTTGATCTTATCCCTCTCTGCCCTCCTTCCCCAGGGGAAAAGATTATCTAAGGCTCTCCAACATCAGCAATGTTTGTATGTGCCCTCAAAAAAACAGGAATAACTTTTTCTACCAAATCTCCCTTTAATGTAGTCCTGTTAGTATTAGCATCTACTTTTTCAAATTAACGACTAATTTGCCTTCAAATTATATTGAAGGTATTACAGTGGCTTGACTTGTGGGCTTCATATGGGCTATAGTTGCTTTTGGGATGCTTCTGTGACTAGCTGTCATGAGGTTTATGGTTCTATTCCCTCTTTGTTCGGGTAGGAGAGCCTATTCCTGAGTTGAGACTCATGTATGTATCAAGATCAGTGGAACTCCTGACCAGCCTGTCTGCAGGATCTTCATTGATGTGATCTTAATCCCATTATTGGAATTTATTTCAGTTCTGCTTCTCTTAAGGGTAATTTGGACATAAGACAAATCCAGCTAATTAGTCATGGTTATCCTGGTAGATAGTCTTGAGTTTAATTTCAAGACCTCTCATGTCTCTCGGAATAAATACTTAAGATCTTCTGGGTTTTAGGTGTGCTTTTGAAAGATTTAGGTCAGCTTCTATGCTTGTACCATGAGTTCTAACATCTTGCAGTTTGCACATGTGGTGTCTCATAGAACTGAAAAGTGCGTTTTCTTCCTCATGGAAAAATACTCTTGCTAATAATGAGAAGACAAGCCTATGTGGCTGTAGGCTCTATGGTGTGCAGATCTTTGTTATTCCTTGAACTATCCTTCAACTGATCTTGAACTACCACAATTAAACTTCTGTATTTTGAAGGATTTCATATTGCTAATATAGGCGATCACAAATACGATGGTTTAGGCAAGCACTAATGCAAGACAGGGAAGGAGAGTGCTCCAATTATGTGTTGCACTTTTATTTTGAAGAAGAGCAAAGGTGCTGCTGTGGAAAGCAGGACAAAGATAACAAAAAGCCATGGTATTTTGTTCTTATTTAGATCTAAGATAAACCCCAGAATTACTATAATTTACAGCAGTTTCCTATGGATAGTGTCACAACACAGATTACTGTGTGCAGTGAAAATGTCCTCTCCTGTTGTATCACTGACATAACTCCTACCCTACCAGGAATATTCTGTCATAACATCTTAACTCATTTTGCAGTTTCTTAAATATAGTATCGATATCTTACTCCCAGCAGTAGCATACATTTCTTGAGCATCTCATGTTTGCCTCCGCCCATTGCAATCCTCCCTAATTTGCTGCTGCTTTTACTTGATCAATCTGTGCAACATCAGAGCAAATAAGACCGGGCAAATTCTCTTGTAATTGTTTTGTGTTTACCAACTGACCCAAGGCATGTAGAGAAATTTATGTTTGAGTGGGTGTCCCATATTTTCAAATCAGAAATACTTGATGTAACAAGCTCTTTTCAATTAACCTTTTTTAATAGGTAAGAGTTCATGTAGCTTTCTAGGTTACTGAAAGGATATAAGACTTTCAGAGGCTAAGAAATGTTTTATTTTTAGAGTTATATGAATTCTGAGGAAAAAAACACATAAATATTATAGTAATCACAGAACCTGGATTTATAGGAGAGAGACAAGCTGTGATTTAATTCATCTTTGATCCCAACTAAGTGCCTTGATTCCCATAATATTTCACTCCAAGCTCTATTGCATTTCCTAACAATTTGTAAGAAACCAATTGTCAAGTTACGTGAAGCAGAAGATTGGGATGAATCTTCTTTTTTGACATTTAATGACTGCTGGCAAGAAATATGCTGCTAACTCAGGCCTGACCACTGGATTCTGGAGAGCTGTGAATGAAGGACCACAGGGCAGACAGGCAGTCTGTTACTTTTGTCTTCCTCTTCTGGGCAATTGCCAGCAGGAGTCACTTTCTGGTTAAGATTCTGGTTGAACAAGAATTATCTCATTATGTATAAACCACCATTACACAGATTTAATCCATTGTTCACCAGTCAAGACACTGTTAATAGCAGGGACAGGGATTATTTGGGGTTTTTTAGCTGTTAAAGGGCTTATGTATACGTAAGGCAGTAAAAGCCTTGAAGAATACTTCCTGTATTTCTGTGTGGCATACTGGAGAGATAGAAAGAGTCACTCTTGTTTAGCCTGTTTGGGAAGAAACAAGACAGTTATCTTTTTCTGCCTTACATTGCACATCTGTTCTGTGTTGTGCAAGGAATATGATCTTTAAATGTAATTTCATTTTGCTTGGAGGAAGATAATTTTTGGAAGACATATTACTATTTTTCACATATTCCGGCAAAATTGTTTAAACATTTTATAGCAGTTAAGTGACTAAGATTTCAGTTGGGAGTGTTTTAATTCCTTGTCATTCACAGAACATCTGTGAGTAGTTTACAGTAAAACTTGGCAGTAAGCCACAAGGATTTGAGTTTCCTAGTTATATAGGAGATAGTTGATCAACCTAATTAAGAAAATAATGTTTTGCTTCCAATTCCATGTGCAATTTTGAAAAAAGCAGTACATTTTAATGTGTGAGTAATAAAACTGACTGAGGCTTGCCTTTGAATGGGTCAGTTTTTATTGGTGGCTACAGTGAGAAATTTTATAGGTGTAGATGCAAGACATTCAGGAAAACATTTAATGATTCCAGTTCCATGAAGATTCTTGTGTCTGGGGAACGCATTGAGCCCTCAAAACTCCCCTATGCCTGTCAGGTGGTCATCCGTGCTGTTTTCATGAAATTACTATTTTCTATTCTAGCACAGTGCAATTTGTCCCTCCAGCTGCTCTTCCTGTCAGACTGATTCTGTGATTGCACCCAATACAGAAATTAGTAGAACAACTCTCATGTTTCTTAGATAGTATTGAGAAGAAGATGGAAACAGATTAACTGGAATGTGAAGAGGTGCATTGTGAGATGAAGAAGTGGTGACAGAGTACACTGAAACACTGGAATCAGGAATGCAGAAAAATGCAGAATCTTGTGAAAATTCAAAGTCGTATTTTACTGAATATTCTCACTTCTGTTGCCCAGGTCCCCTGTTTGTCGAATGGGAATAACGGTACTGGCTTACCTAACAGGTACCATGGAGATAAATTCACAGGTTTTCAAATATGCATATATCCCAGGATTGAGGTGCATAAGTAAACAGTATGCTTGAATGAATTTAGAATCCACTGAAAATGGACTACGTTCTGCATTGAAAGTATCTTAACGCTTATTTTTATGTTAAATCATAAATCATACTGCTTTAATATTTGTATCTGTGTTTCTAGGTAATAAACCCAAAGAAAAAGGGAAAAAAGAAAAAGTATGTTAATTCTGGAACAGTAAGTAAATATATTCTATTTTACTAGATGCTTTTCTTTTCTCTTGAAGCAGAGTGTAGTTGATTTGTAATTTAACAGGATTAGAATAGAACCTTCTGTGAAGGCCACAACTATCAGCTATTTACTGTTATACAGCATTTATTTTCAGATTGTTTTAGTTTGAAGAGTCTGATAAAAGCTGTGTCCAAGTGTGCTGTCAAGTTGCTGGTAATTTACAGAAATTTAATTCAAATCCTTGAAATTATTGGATTGAACAGTATTAATTTTTATCTGAAACATATCTGCACTTTTAAAAGGCAATTTTGTTTTTAAGTGCTGAGCTAGCATCAGTAAAGGTAGTGTGCTTATAATGGCTAAACCAAAAGGAGTCAACATTTTTTATTGCCAACAGTTTTTTGTAAATTTATGTTGCAAGGTCTGTTAGTATAGTTTGGGATGAGAGTTTATTGTCCTTCTGTTCATATTCCATATCCTGTTTTATGAACCATTTGCTAGCGATGCAAATAATTCCCTTCAGCACTTTCTCAGCTTCTGTGTTCTGGCATTCATGATGTTCAAAACATCATTTACAAAAAGATAAATGTTGAAGAGTTGT
>BJBW01008193.1:74269-91762 GCA_004320125.1 Scolopax mira
AACTGTAATAACAGATGAACCATTACAATGACTGTGTCCAGTGGGAAAATGCATAAAAGTTTCAGTCTTACATACTGATAGCCCGGTAGAACTTTGTTGTGCTCTTCTGTTCTCAACAAGAAGGGTAATTTGATGATTTTAAACTTTGGAAGTTGCTAAGAATCACAAGAGAACCTGTGAAAAAGGCAGTAGGATAGAAGACAGAATTACTACCTATAATCTTATTCTGAGTCCAAGTTTATAGCATAGGAATATTTTCAATTTTTATTTTTTGCTGCAGTTGGAGGCAAATCAAATTTTGTGACAAACTTCCATCTCTTTTTTATTCTTTGTATCATTGTCAGTGAATTTGCTTTGAGTAATTACTTGAGCAGTTTTCACTGACTGCCTGATGCGCCTATGTTGTGAGAGAGTTTTGTGTCACTTTGTAAATAGAGCAAAAATAATTTGGATTAAATTCTTTCCTTCATAAATATTGTGCAGTATATGAAGATGTCAAATGATGATCTTTTCCACTTGAGTTTATACTTCTGTGACTTGAGCATTGGAAATGCAGTAATACCATTAGATCACTGTCTGTGTTTTGGACCTATATAATTTCTGAACTATAAAAGCTGGAACTGAAGAAATTTCTTATCTTTGCATTTTTCATATGTCCACTTTTTTGTTTTTAATATAAGTTTCATACATATATATATATATATATGAGATATACTACATTTTTGTGTTCTTGGCATGCATCAGTACTCAATACCACTGTTTTTAATGCAAGATAAATAGCATAAATAATTGTAACAGATTTCTTAAACAGTGTTGAAGTACTCGTAGAATAGATGCATTATCATAGAATCATAGAATCTATGAAGGGCCGGAAGGGATCTTCAAAGGTCATTTAGCCTCTAATATTCATCAGTAGATGTAGAGCACACTAATTAGAAGATCGGTGATCAGATGCATGTGGTAACCTGCCCTGGAATACAATCTTCCATCCCTTACCTTTTGCTTAAAAAAAAAAAAAAAAAAGTAGTTGTACTAGACATCCAAATTCATCTCTTCCCTTTCAAGAACTCCCTATTGAAATGGTTTCTTTTTTTTTTTTTTTTTAATCTTCTTTTTTCCCCCTAATACTGTAGGAAATTACGTCTTAAGGATAGAGCTCCAAAAACATTGTGCTTATGTCTCTACTTGTTCAACTGGGAAATGACAGTTCATGTCTGACTCTCTTTTATTTGCTTTCAGGTAACATTGCTTTCCTTCCTAATTGAAACAGAAGTTTCATTCCTTGACTATATTAAAGGCGGGTATGTGATTGGCAACAAACCTTTCTTGTTTTCACAATCTCATTGTAATTCACTAATAATTTGTGTATGTGCTTTGCATATGATGACTAAGTAGTATCTATAAAGAGCTGTATTGTTTCCTCACTTCAGAGGCTGTACTTTCCTACGTAAAACCTGCAGATAGTTAATGACATAACTTAAGTTATGGAACTTCGCTTATAATGTTGGTGTTGGTACTAAACCACTGAGATTGAGTAATAACCTCTGATCAGACAGTGAAAATTGGATTAACTACAAGGGAATTATCTATATAGTATTGAATTAGTAAAAAGCAGTTTTATTTCTTCTGATTGCAACTGACCTTTGGTGTATTTAATATTGGCAATTATTTAGAGCCTTTCCCCTTCAAAAATGATTTTTTCAATGCTAATTATGTAAAATTTATAACACATTCAATTTCTCATTTATCGTCATTTTCCCAAAAGGGAAGTAGAGACAGAAGCATCAAATGGCTTACCCTAAAACATACCTGGAAGTGGGATCAAATCTCAGAAATTACTGGTCCTGCCAGAAAAAAATTCTTCTCTAAGATAACTGAAAATAATTTGTTATACGTTCTGAGGCACTTAATATGGATTTTTGAGGGGTACAGTCTGAATATACATTCTGCATTTACTTTAGAGCATTTGTTACCTGTGAAGAAACAAGTTATTCCTTTTTGTTCCAGTCTTCAACCAGGCTTCAGCTGAAATAAAAAAAAAGAAGGCTGTGTTGCGTTTTGGCAGTAGTATTATAAGGCTTTGTCTTTGTTCCCAGGAGTGGCAATCCTACAGATGAGAATGTGCTTAAGCTTTATTCCTAACACATTCATCATTTAAGTTCATTAAGCTAAAGTGATGCCTCCAATGATGATTGTTAGCTACAGAGAAACTGTCAGTAGGCTATCTCCACTGCCATTGCATGTACGGGTTGGAAAAAACGCAACCTGAGGTTGTACTCCACGCTGAACTGGTAACTCGGAGTGGGAGTGGATCATTGTTAAGATGTACTCCAAACTCTTGACCCTGACCCATGGGTTGCTGCAGAGTGTAATTTTTTTTTCTCTCTCAAGGACTAACAGCCTCTTTGATGTTTCAGTTCTCCCAAACAGTTAAATTTTAAAGTTAGAAAATCCAAATTCACTGCTGTTTGATCTCCATCAAAGAAAATAAATATTTTCACTGAGGGTGAATTCGGTCTGGTTTGTATCTCAAAACACTGTGTGTATTGGCTCATAAAGATTAAACCTGACAAGAATATTTTATGCATAGTACTTAAATTGGGAATGCTTGATTGGGGTTTTTAATATGGATATAGACATATTCTCTTTAAAATTCTTTTACAATATCTTTGAAGAAATTTGTGATTGGACTTGCTCATTTGCTTGCTCTTTGGTGGCTGAAGCAATTTTCCCCTTTGGATGGGAAGCAGAGCCTCTGCAACATTGCAGATATGATTGTTTTATATTACAATATTGTATGGTATACTCGATGGGTTATGGCTGACCTTCAGAGGCAGCTGTATAGACCCATCATCGAGATGTGTAATTAATGGCACACATTAGTGGAGGGAAGGGACTGTTCCAGGGAGCAGCTCTCCCTCCCCAGAATGGCTGGAGAACTGGGAGCTGAGCTGGGTAGCATGGCTGGAGGGGCAGGGTCTCACCAGCCGGGGCCCAGTTGTACGGTACATGAGCAAGGTAAGCAGGGCAGGCCCAGAGATGGTGGCAAGGCTTAATTAAGAGTCCAGATAGTTAGGGAAGTTTGTGGTGATGAGGCGGACTGAGGTGAGGACGCAAACCAAAGGTTCAGATCAGGTCCAGCAATTGCCAGGGAGGCCCACGGTGGACAAGGCAGGGAGGTCAAGCTAGGAAGTCAGTCCATGGGTCAGGGTCTGGATTAATGGAGTCCACGGCTAGGCATGGGCTTGGCTGAGCTGAGCTGGAGACCCATACTCCTCAGACGTAGTTCAGGCAGGGGCTGAAGGCTGAGCTGAAGTGGGGCTCCTGAGCCACTGAAGGGGTGTGTGATGGAGGGACAAAGTGAGGGTGTTTAGGACCATTAAAAAACTTCTAGTGCACACAGGACCCCTACACTTTGTTCCAGGATGCTTCTGGACTGCAAACTGTCAAGCTCTTCTAAAATTGCTATCTTTACCTCCAGTTCAGTCAGAGGTCCAACTGCTGCTGGAATGCTTCTTGTCTGTGTTTGCCATCTTTGGATCCTACAGTTTCTTCAAGGAGAAGATTTAATTCAGTTGTTGTCTGCGTTAGAATGCTACAATTTAGCAAAGCTAAAGCTTCCTGATACAGATTAGGCATGCTGTCAAGATACTACTGCATCTTTAACATCTGAAGAATATGTTGACTCTATATAGTATAAATAATTCTATCAGCACATTTGTTTAACAAGCTGTTTCTGAGGCACCTAGATTGACGTAGTTTTTCTGTGTTTCTGAGTCCATTTCCAATGATGAGTATGGCTTGTTGTGCCTGCTGTGAATCACTGTAAGCAACAGATAGACAGCTTCTTGAGATAGCAGTAAAGCACCTGGAGCATCAAGGTTCTGGATGTGATTTCCATATGAACGGTCATGGTCAATCTGTTATGGAACCCTTCTTGGACACTGAGCTGTGCTGAGCAAGCTGAGCAAGTTCTATGTTTTAGTAAAGAATCCTAGGATTTGAGATAAACAGATTATTATTTTTAGGACTGCTGTTGCCTTTCTCAGTGACATTCCTGTTACAGACTTTAACAGAAGTAGAAAATGGCCATCCATCCATGTTTAACAAAAGTTGGTATTTAATGAAGCATACGTATATACAAATGCAGAAAGAAACAGTTTTGCCTCTAGTATAGCTGTTTATTCTTTGAAGTGTCTTGTACATATATACCACAAACATCTTCTTTCCCATCCATGTTAATTCAAAATTCATCTCTACAAAAGCCATATATCTAAGGAAATGAGGAATTAAAATTTATATCTAAATTTGGAAAGAAAAGAATAGAGTCAGTGCACATGTAATCATTTTAGGGTGGTTTATCACATTTCTCACTGAGGTGAAACAATACAAGTTAATCAACTTAATTGTGTATGCTCTATAGACAAATAATAGAAATTATGAATACAAACAATACCTTGTTGTTCTTACTAATATTTTGTATATATCTCTCTAACTGCAAGTCAGTGAAGACTTGTGATATTAATAATTCTCTCTTAAGCTTTTTTCCTCTATTTTCTATAAGAAAGAGTGTAATTCAGTGGAATGCTCTGTGCTTAAAAGTATGAGCAGTAATACTTACAATTTAATTATTTTAAATAGAATCTTGTTTAGTGATTCATACAATTATTTCTATGTACATGCCTGTGGAAACTGTGGAAGAAAAAAAAACTTCATAAAATGTTACCTTTCTTTCTGCAAACTATACAGTTTTTTAAATGTAACCAGGAGGCTGAGACTCAGTCATTTTCTTGGCTCCTCCCTTCCTTTGTTCATCTCATTTAATACTACCACATATCAGTTGAAGTTTAGTTGACAGATTTTGAAGGAAGGGGAAAGATTTCGTCATTAATTAGACTGGTTCCCCATCAAGTATGTCCTCCAAAATTCTTTTTAGTTTCCTGTTTTTCTGTTTAGTTTAGTCTCCTGTTTCCTATTTAGTTAGACAAGGGGAAGAAAACACAGATTCTGCAGTAGGCACAATATTGGTTCTTCCGTAAACGGATGCTTATGAAATACTTCTCCTTTAGAACTTTAATTGTGATTGATTTGAGGTGTCTGCAACTAATACTGATTTAATGGAAATCTTGACAGCTTTAACTGTGACAAATTGGGAGTTGAGTATTGATTTCATTTTTATTTTGAGTCTGCATCTGTTTAGTTGGGATGCTTCATTATAAGTATCATCAATACGTCTGTTGTTTTTTTAAAGGTCTTTGAAGAATGATACAGATGGTTTTCTGTAAAGTAATTTCATTTTACCCCATAACACTGGATTTTGTAGCAGTATGGCAGGAAAAGGTAGATGTCTCTTTTGCATCTAAATATTACATCAAGTGGTGCCATTTTAGTAGCTGGGTTTTTCTTACTTCCTGATAGTTAATCACATATTTTGCCACACTAACCTTCCCACATTTGAAATACGTACATTGTGCTAAAATTTGATCTATATTTCAAAATCGGATTTCTCCTACCACTGACCAATTAATAACATATTGCTATCAAAGCACCTACAAATATATGAATAGCCTCAGGAATGTAGGGGATATGGCCTTGAAGACGAGTGCAATTGAAATTATCCTGGTTTACAGGAATGATTGTCAAACAGTTTATAATCTGCTCTGGTTTTGTCTGGAAGGGAGATCAGGAGGCAAAAAGCTGCAAGACTTAGTGGACAGAAAGGATATTTCTGTGCAGATGTTTCTAGCCTGTTTGACTTATTAGAATTGTGAGTGAGCTGCTCAAGGCATTTGTAAATCAATAAAGTTCAGGACCTGAATCCTTTGCAACTCAAAAATACTAAATCATCTCATCTGTCCCAGATTAAGTGGATGATAAGAGGAAACGTTTTCCTCCCATCATGTTCAAAGCCTTATCTTCATCCAGGATTTTGGAAATGAACACCCGTATGTTTGGATTCTAAGAGCTTCAGACATACATTTTAAACTGTATTGAATCATTGGTGATCAAAATGGAAATTTAGAACTCCTTTCATGACCTCTATTTCCATCCAACCAGTGCACCTTATAATGTAATGACATGCATATTTGATGTTTGGAGGAGACTTGGGATGAGATACAGTTAAGAAGCAAGGGCTACCATAGCTATGTATTTTGGAGACTTTACCACATATATTTCTTGTAATCCTTACAGGGTAGTAAAACTATATAAAGGGTAGATCTTTTAGAACTTTTATCAGAAGAATCTTTATGTTGATATGGTGTTTGGCCAAGCAAGCATCAGCAAAGGGGAAATTATAAATTAACTGTCACTGGGCATTTAAATACTGTGGAGAGGATACAGCCTTTTCATAGTATTAGTTACTCCATTGGCTCCAATGTAGAATTCTGCACAGTAAATTGTCCTCAAACCTTCAACAGCTCCCTCCTGCTAACATACCAGCTGGTCATCACTCTGAAGCCACAGGAGGAAATTCATGTTTTCTTCCAATGTACCGTTTTAAAAACCCCCAATCATTATAAATGTTACCAGCCCAGTGAAAAGATACATCCAGGCTTAGTTTGTTCCCTTATGTGTATCAGTGCTGGCAGAGCCCTTATTAAAAAATGGCAGGTTTCACCTTGCTCTCTCAAAGAAACAAATGAAATGGACACTCTGTGATTGTGAGGTGAAGATTGTTGTTCCTTTTAAGATACTTTCTTCATTTCTTATGGTAGTATAGGGTAAAATCATGTGTCCAGGTATCGAATCGATCATACCTTTCTATACCAACTAAATTCTGTCAAAGGAGTAGTGATCTATCCAGCTCCAAAAGGCACTTTGCTTTTCTTGGATATTCTACCTGAGTTCTCTGTTTGGACAGGACATTCAGTGGCTCAGTGTGCCAAGCCAGGTGGCAATGTTTCAGCTGCTTTTTTGTGCAAAACCTCATGACCTCACAGCATCACTGATGTAGCGGGGTGTCATGAGCTTTGAGCTTTTAAGGTAGCTCCCTGGAGTACTCTACAGCTGGAAAAGCAGGGGCACAGCCTTAGCCAAAGAATTTCCTTCTCAGAAATAGTAAGTTTTGTTATTTTGATGTATTTTTAAATCTGCATCTTTCAGTCAGGCAGCTAAATTTGTCTTGAGGACATCAATTTTATATGTTTTTTAAAATTTTGAGCATCCATATTCTGAATTAATCATTTTTCAGCTAATGTCCCTTACACAAAATACAGTAATCAATAATCTTATTTTAAAAATACATTATTGTTGTTGGAGGTTAATATGTTGTTATTAGGTTACTGTTACTATTAAGTACTTGATACAACCTAAGAATTAGTCTGTTAAAAAGAAATAAAACTTGTAATAGAAATGAAGCAGGACAGTGGACTCTCAGATATATCCATTACATTTAATTTGGTTCTAGAATAATATGTGTTGCCATGAAAGCACTTCTTAAAATGTCATCCAGATTAATTTCCCAGTCATCCCATTTGGCTTCCAAAGTAGTTGTCTGATGTTTTCCTGACACACAGCTTTTAAATTAGCCTTCCTGGATTAATTTGTTAGTTATGGCTGGTTAACTTTTTTCAGTCTGCGTGAAACAGTACAGAAATTAATGCCTTTCCTTAGTAAACTTTCACACAAAATACATGTATTAAGAGTATTACAGCTGCATTAGAAAATATTTTTTCCAGTCACACTAATTTGAAGTTGAATTGTTTGTTTGAAAGACCGACCCAGTTTTGTGTTCAAAAAAGGTTTAATTACATTTTGATAGTTTTGATAAGGGTTGACCTTTATTTTCTAACTTTCTGCACTTTATTTTTCCTTTTAGAAGCCACTGGTGCCTTATGTAACTTAGGCTTCTATGTCTCTTTTCCGTGAGATTGTATTCTTAGAGGGATGTTTCTGATATAGGATCACAGAATCATTTTCGTTGGAAAAGACCTTTAAGATCATTGAGTCCCACCATTAATGTAGCACTACCAAGTCCACCACTAAACCATGTCCCTAAGCACCATCTCTACATGTATTTTAAATGCCTCCTGGGATGGTGGCTAAACCACTTCCCTGGGCAGCCTGTTCCAGTGCTTGACAATCCCTTTGGTGAAGAAATTTTCCTAATATCCATCCTAAACCTCTACTGGTACAACTTGAGGCTGTTTCCTCTTGTCCAATCACTTTTTACCTGGGAGAAGAGACTGACCCCTTCCTCTCTACAACCTTCTTTTGAGTCATCATAGGGAGTGATAAGGTCTCCCTTCAGCCTCCATTTCTCCATAAATACGTTGTATAATACGTGAAACAAAATGGTTGTTGAAAACAGTTTGTTCTAGCTTTCCTGTTTCTCTGTAAGGTATGAATGATGTTCTCTGTAGTCATGAGTTCATAATACAAAGTGACAGTTGCATTAAGAGCAGGATCCAGTTTCCTGAACTATATAGGCATTTAATGCCATTTTAGACTCACAAAAATTAGAACTCCCAGTTTTGCTTCACAGCACCAATGAGGACTCTGAGCCTAAATCTAGAAACAAAATTGACTTTCAACTTTTTTGTTGTTGTTTTTTCTAACCTGTTCTTATCTGAGGAAGACAACTTTTCAGCACATCGTAGTGATGGTGTTAGAAAATTAGTTGACATGCACCTTTTAGGATCTTTATTCTTGCAATGAACTGACAGTGCAGGAGGATGTTATGATTAAGAGGCCGCAGGACCTGACATTTGAGTTCCAATCAAACGATATCTGGCTTGTGATGCAGTTAAAACTTATTTGGTGAAATGGCGTAAGGCAGAATGCAGAAGCATTGGCAGAAAATTTCTCTCATAAAGCTTAGCTCTCTGAACTTTTCAGAGATTGCAGCAGCTTTCCCTGTTGATTTTTTTGTTGAAGTCCATATGGGGGTCACGGCAGTTTTAGATATATTCCAGGCTGACAGTGTTCCAAGGACTCTTCTTGATACTGTAGGCATTGCTTGGCTTTTACGCCTTTTTTTGGAGACAGAGTCCACCAGTAACCTAGCTTATTATGTGTTAGCCTTGTGATTAGCATGATTCCATGTGATTATATTTTTTTTTCATTTACAGCTTTTTACAAAATAAATAGTGTTTTACGAAATAAATAGTAACCTGGACACATCAGGTTATTTGAGCAAGAGAACCACTACTGCAAGGCCCGGTGTCAGATTGTTGGTGTTTAATCTAAATACGCATTAATTAAATCTGTTCAGTAACTTTCAAAGATCTTTAATCTTTTCTAATTTGGTCATTAAGTCCATAGTTGCACACACTGAGAGGCAGAAATTTGAAGGAAGTAAGTTAGTTTGATTGTCAGTCTGTAAAAGTCTGTTAATGGTTAATTTTTCTGACAATAAGTCTACGCTGACAACTGATCCGTGCAGGATAATGGCTTTGTTTCGCTACTGCTCCAATTACAGATCTTTAATATAAAGATATAGATATATTAAAGATATAAAATCTGCTTCCTGACTTTAATTTTGTCTTCCAAAGATTACCTTGATTTGCTCACTCAAAGTATTGACTATCCTGTCCACAGGTTTTATGCATGGCATGATTTCAAATATGTTCTGACTGAAGACACAGTTTTAGTGTTAAGAAAAAGAGATTAGTAAAAGCTACTTCACTTGTCAAAGACTTCCATGACTAGGGCTAAAATATGTCCAAGGAAAAATCAGTATTACTGTTGAAAATAATTAATACTTCTTATGGTTCTTAATAACCTTATTAATGATTTAGGACTTTTCATAAACAATGATAAAAGTAAGGATGGAGTAAAGTAACTGTTTTCCATGTGTTAATAAAATAGTGTTATGTACCTCTTGGCTGGAATCTTACAAAAGAATTTTCAGAGTTTATTTCCTGTATTAGAAAGTCAGTGTCCTACAGTTTGTCCACAATGTTATTATATCTTGTTTATTTTTCCACGTAACAGTAAAAATATTAATAATATTTGTATTTACTTTTTCTGCAGAACCCAAATCAATTTCACAGTAGCTATTGATTTCACAGCCTCAAATGGTAAGAATAAAAATAAACATCTTGTGTATGTATGTGCTGTGTTCAGTTTTAAGCATACATATGTGTGTGTATGTATCTATATCAGTATTCTGCTTCAGTGTATTACTGATTATTTGTATGCCTGGCATGACCTGGAATCAGGATTCCATTAAGCTGAGCAACAGACAAGAGGTCAATTCCTGTTAGAAGAGCAGGGCAAACAGAACAAATAAAAATTGAAAAAGCTACATATAAAATTGAATAAGTAGGAGCAATTTGTAAATATGTGTGCACTTACTGATTACTTTTTTGTTTTTGCTGTGAGAAGACTGGCTAACTTACAAGACCTCATTGAGATGGACAAAAGTAAGGAGTTTCAGGTGGATTGAGGCTAAAGTGGAGTGAAGCAGAGATCCTCCTCCAAAGCTGCTTTAAGAATGTCATAATACTTTTGTAAATTTCATCTTAAAAGTGTATGTCATTTTATGACATGACACAAATTTACAAGTCTAATCACAGTTTCTTGCTGCCCTTTCAATGCTGAATAAGTTTATAACTACTACTGTTAACCTATTGAAAATGTATTCAGAACATTCCATTTTTACCTGATACAACCACAGTTATGTATGTAGAAAATAAGTGTATTTTCTTTTCATGATCTTTTCTTTTCAGTTTCTGCTTTCTTACATTTCTATAATTTTTAAGAGAGAAAATTTTGAAGTGATTCAATTTTAAAGTAAATCTGATCCTTACTTCAACAGGTAACCCTTCACAGCCTACTTCACTGCACTACATGAATCCCTATCAGCTGAACGCTTATGGCATGGCACTGAAAGCAGTAGGGGAAATAATTCAGGACTATGACAGTGATAAAATGTTCCCAGCTCTAGGTTTCGGAGCTAGGCTGCCTCCAGATGGAAGAGTATCACATGAATTTGCACTGGTAAGTAAATAAATATTTATATATTGTTTGAATTTCTTTGCTGCAACAAGTAACTCCCTTGGGAGTTAAAGTTGCAGTTTTAAACAATCATTGCACAAGGAAAAAACAGAAAATGTGCTAAGTCTTCTGTCTAAAAGAAGGTTTCGAAATTTTTCATCATAGTGAAGTTACTGAGAGAAATCCGGAGTCAAGAAGTCCCTGTAAACCAAAAATAGTAATAAAGAAAAGTAATCATCTTTAACTTCAGCTGGTAGCAGCATGAGAAACAGATGCTTGAAAGATTTCAGATTGAAGCTAATCTACCCTAAGAAGCACGTAAATTATGATCCAAGATAATCTTTCCATGTTATTGTTCTTTCTTATTTTCTGGGAACTCTTTATCTTTTAGGGGCTGCTAGTTTAGAGATATAGAGGTAACTAAGTGGGCTATAAGCTGAGGAGGCAAGAACAGAACTGAGACTGGTCCATGAGCCAGTTAAATTACAAACCTAAAGTCTAACAGGATTTGCCAGAAAGGGTGATGTGTTCTAACTGATGCTTGTTAGTGTGCATGTTTACTTGCTTATTTTGAAGGTTTTGTTCTTCTCTGAGTAGGGTAAAGAGCTCAGAAGTACAGCAAGTAGTGTATCAGGCAAGTTTTAATTAGATAGCAGCAAAGAGATGGCAGAAGACTGGTGATTGTAGATGTATATTTCTTCTGTCAGCCTGTGCTAGAAAACAATGCCACGTGTCTTATCTCAAGGGAAGGTTTTCCACGTGGATAGTAATTTAAAACAGGTGCAGTTGCAGATATTCATTTGAATCACAGACTTTCTTTGAACTTTCACGTAGCAAGTTCAAATATATTGATACATACAATCTTAATGCTGCTAAAACAATAGACTTATTCCTGGCTACTTTCAGTTTTGAAGACTATTTCTAAAATTAATTTGGTTACTTCGTGAGGCTTTGAGGTGCTTTTACGGAGGAAAAAAAAGTCTTTTATTCCTTCCTTAAAATATAAACATACATAGGTGTCTCCCATTTAACACTAAGCAGTCTTTTCAGCACTCCCATAATACTCTAGATCATGTCAATTCCATGACAAATCCCCTTTGCTTCTCTAGATTCTCAGGGAGAATTCTCTACCTCAGAATGAGATACTGGCATGTTAAACCAATGAGGTGGTGGCACATGAAGGGAAGTAAGGTCATTTGGAAGATTTTGAAGCCTTACATGGATCATTTATGTGTCTTGACATAGATTATTAATCTGGGATTTAGCTTTCATGTTTGTATTGTCATCTGTAAACAGGTATTATGGGTATAGAAAGTTAAATGCCTATGCAAAGAATTTACAGTCCCGGCCATTTCAGTGCATTCCCTAAGAATAAGTTCCCTTCTCATTTGTTTATACCAGATTGAGAATCAGTTTTCCAATGCAGAAACATTGTACCAAAACAATTAAGAGTTTATAGTTTATCTTGTACTCTTATCGTGTATAAGACTCGGAATCTGGCAATCATTTTTTTCCCCCCACGTTCTTGAAATAAGAAACCACAGCCAAAATTGTGCTCCTAAACCTGATTCCAGTTTTACATCTGTCCTGTAATTCATACCTTAAATCCACATGGGGAAATGCCTGTTGCTGTTGCATGTAAGAGACTGCTTAATTACACTTTAAGATGGTATTTATGTCTAGGAACCAGTTCCAGTGATTTAGACTGCATATAACATGAGGCTGCTATAACCTCCTTTCCTAGGCTGTTAACACTCACAGCCAGCCATGGCACTTACGTTTGACATTTGAAGTAAACTGTCAGAATAAATCCTAGAGTGCTTAGGTCTTTGACATTTAAAAATGTACACTGGGTGGTGTTTACTAATCTTCATCATTTTTGCTTCATAATTACTTTTAGTGACTAATCACCTCTTATTTTCATTAGAATGGAAACCCTCAAAATCCATACTGCCATGGAATTGATGGTGTAATGGAGGCGTATTACAGGAGTCTAAAATCTGTACAGCTTTATGGACCAACTAACTTTGCCCCTGTAATCAATCATGTAGCCAGGTAAGCAGCACAACAGGTACTTCACAGAAACTTCTTATTGTTGGTACAACTGTCACATATAAAAGGCTAATGGTATGTGATGCTAAACACTGAAAAAGGTATCTACAGTTATTTTGTTTATTCAGTGTAATGTGACTAACTTGTACCTTTGAGTAGATTTGAAGACCATGTGCTAGTATTATGCAGAACTTCATCACATATTAAAAAAGTGATCCAGCTGACCTACCCTGTGCTAAAATCTTATGAGAAATCATGAAGAAAATTTTGGGAAGATCACTCTGTCGTGTTCCTTTTTTCTCCTGTGGAGCACAGAATTTTAGCTATTCAGAAAAGACATAAATCTAGAAAAATTATAAAATGCAGCTTTTTAATGCATATGTAGGTCCTCCAATCTCAAAATGTCCAATCTCAATCAACAAAAAACATCAACAAAATTTTCCAGGGCACTCTGTGGCTAGGAAATTCCCAGCTGGCAGCAGTACTGTTAAGGCAATAGTACAGCGACACCGCTGGGGAGCCACAGGGCGGTGTTATGCAACACTTCATCTAACTTCTCGAAGTAAAACCCTTCTTGTATTTGTAGAACTTTCTTAAAAAGGATGATGTTGCCTTATTTTGGCAGATAAGGTCTTGATTTACAGTATCGCTCCATGTGTTAGTATAAGAAAAGTGGTATGGCTCAGATACTCAGATAGCTGAGTAACTATCTGAACAGATTTTATAGACACAGAGAAAAAACTAATGTTTATAAAATAAAGCTGTAGGGATGTATAAATCATTGTACTGTTGATATTTTATTTAAGGCTTTGAAAAATAGTTAATTGTTGTAGCAAAAAATATTTATTTACTATCTGTTCTTCCTGTTGTTAGTTCTACAGCCCATTGAAAAATAATTTCCAAATTTTATGGTGCAAATAATTTTCCTTGCACTACAAGGTTTGATATTTATCATCAGGATTAGTGGTTCCATCGTCAAATCATATTGTTCAAATATGTATATGTATATTCCATTGCTTGTCTTTAGCAACTAGCTGTCTCCTTTTGATCTGCCCATTGATGTGGTCTCTTCAGTAGCAGTTTCCAGACTGGTAGGAAATATGCCAGTCCTTGTGAAAACTGAATTCCATGTAGGTGACATTCAGTGTCTGCTTTAGCCGTGTTAACTGGAAGTCTAACCCATTGACTTTTCTGGCTCTTTCTTCCTCTTTCAAACTGTCATATCAACTGAGCTGGCTGGTTCAGAATTTGCCAATTAACCTCAAGCCTCCTGTTCATTGTGAAAAATAAAATTCATGGTCTAGTACCATTGGACCATTGGCATAAATTGAGGTTTTCTTCTCACCAGTTGTTTCTCAGGAATATTTTTCAACTTTTGCAGAAATAGAGAAGCCTGCCACCAGCGCTTGTAGTTCTTCCACTGAGCTTTTGTCTAAATATTGTCACTGCAAACTTTGGAAGCTCCTCCTGCTAATAAATCACGCTATATTGTAGTGGAAAAGCTACTTCATGAGTTCTGCTGCATAATCATCCTTAATACACTCTGTGTACCAGTTCTCACTGAAATAATTTTTCCTTTAAGGTTCAATTCCTTGGCTATTCTGTTGGCTCTCATAGACATAGTAGTAGAAATTATTATCTACTTGGCAGTTACTCTTTAAACCTGCTGTCAGTCTTAAACAAATTTCTTCTTCCCACATCCCTCCTACTTAAAAATATTCCTCTGAGGATATATCTGGAAACTATGTGAGTTATTACTCTACTGTTGTAATCTCAGAAGCTCTTTAAGCAGATAATGAGTTTACTAACTCCTAGCTAGGGGAAGGATATCTAAACTACACCAGATTCTACCTAATGTCTTCTGTCATATCTCCTCCTTATATAAGATCTTTCTTTCAAAAGACTTAAGAATGTTTTATTCTGTGGAAAGTTTGAAATAACCAAATTTCTATTCAATTTCTTTGGTGTAGGTACGTAGACTGTGTTAAGTGCTTAGAAAGGATGATGACTTTTTATTGTACTCTCTCATTATCACTTGTCACTGCAGTCATTAATGAAAAGATTATAAGCAATGTGGAAAAATGAGATAAAAGAAGTCTTCATGTGGTAGCGAAAATATATTCCACATTAGATCTTGTTAATCTACATATTTAGCTATCAGTCCCTACTGCCAGCGTGCAACTAGAAGGTGCTCAACAGGTTCATTGTCTGTGTGGCTTTTCTAACCATCTATATCTTGGGGAGGAAGAGGGAGGAGTGTGATGGCTTTGTATGAGTTGTAGATTCCATTTCACACACGTTCCTTCGAACTCTTGTAAATGTTGTGGCTATAGCATCTTTTTTTTTGGTAGTACTCCTTTGCAAATACACTGTGTAACATCACTGTTGGAATTTTCTAAGCACATATAATCATCGTGTGCATCGCTAGAACATACCCTGTTCAGTGACTCAGGCCTCTCGTGTTCAGTGACCAATGAGACATTGAGTTCGTTGACAGATATGTCTGTCATATTCAGAAAATTATGTTGGCATATCATATTATATTGGACATATATTCCACCATATTCATACGGAAGCTAATTTTTTTTTGTCTTGCTCTCCATACTACTCATTGCCACTTTTATTTCAAGGTTCTACTATATTTGACTCTTTCACAGCCTCGAGCCTTCATGAAAGTAGTTAACTGTATTGGCTGCTGGCAAGTGAAGCAGCAAGTGGAGCAACCTGCTCTGTGATAAATATATGGGACATGTTGACCCTTGGGGTTGAAGAGAAATGAAGTCTTACTTTCTGGTATGCAGGCCATAGAGCTCAGTGGGGCTGCTGTGGACTCACTTTCTTTCAGGACTTTCCAAATCTTCAGAAGCTGCTTGCTTCTTCAGAAGCATTTGCTTCTTGAGTCCTTCGGCGGAGGTGGGACTGGGATGGCACTACATATGTTTTGTCTCTATTTGTGTACAGCACAGGGAGAGGCTTGAATCTTGGAAGCACTTCTCTGGTAGTGCAAAGAGGTGAATATCTAAGCCAAGGTTGCAGAGTGCATGTTCAGCCATTTTACAAATGGGCACATAAATGGAAACTATAAATCTGTGAGCATGGTCAACAGTAAATAACCTGGTTTTGTAAGAAAAAAAAATGCAGTGTGCTGATTCTTAATAAACTTTATTTATGCTATAAACCCAAACATTCAGTAGTAATATATTCCATTCATACCAACTATGTTCCCCAGAGGTAATAACTATTAAATAACTTTCTAACGCCTCATTATTCTAGAAAGGACATTCTGTCCATGCTTCTCTTGGTAGTGAAACAGTTTCCAGTTTTCATTGGTTCAATATCAGTATTGTAATAATCATGTTTTTCTAATGTTCTCATTTAAAAGTAGAATGTCCATCTTAATTATGAATGCCTTTACTTTTGAAGTTCACTGCATCATCTTTCTTTATTTTAATTAGTCCTTAGTAGTAAAATTTAAAAAATACAGCTTCTTTTCATATTAATTCCTTTGTATAAAGGTTGCTTTTTTTTTTTTTACTGTTATAATGTTGTTCTTTCTTCCCTTAGATATGCTGCTTCAGTAAAAGATGGCTCCCAGTATTTTGTTCTTCTTATTATTACCGATGGAGTTATTTCTGATATGGCTCAGACAAAAGAATCCATAGTGAATGTAAGTTTTGCTGAAAGTATTGAAATTTAAAAGAAACTTCTAGGAATTAATATTTTAGGCAATAAACTAAATCAGTTAATATTTCAGGCACTTAAATTTGTTCAATAAATTAACCATTTTTTCCAATCAGCAAATGTGTATTACGCATTAAGATAAAAAGAAACCAGAAGTTGAATCTCGGCTTAATTTAGACAGCGTTCTGTGGGAACAGATACTCTTCTGTCTAACACTGTATGTTCATATGATTTTCCTCATCTGATTCTTACCACCTCCTCCCTCATGCACATCCCACCATGCAGATTTTCACCGTGGACTGTTCTTTCACTTTCTAGCAATTGCAGAACAGCTTTATTTCCCCTGTTCCCTTTTTAAAAGCTGCCCCAAACTTTCTGATCCCAAATGTCAAGCATACCAGACATCTTATTGTCTTCTAAATAGTCCCTAAATGAATTTTTAAAATTCTTAACCGTTTTTCAGTTTCTGCATTATTTTCAATATTTTTCTCTGCAAAACTACTATGCACGTAAGGAATATTTTGTATTATGAACAGGTTCCATTTTGCTTTGGCCCTAGAAAATGTCAGATGTATGTACAGAAGCAACTTCCAGACAGGATTAGAAAAGATCTATACCAATAGTTCTGAATCGAGTGAATCGAGTTAATAGTGAAGTGATGGGTGCAAAACCTGCATTAAACTAATTAAGCATCATGTCAAAACGAGTAGTGTAGAATTAGATGGCATGTTTTTGAAGACCCATTTTCACTTCATAGAATCATAGTTAATAGTTGGTTAATAGTTGGAAGGGACCTTAAAGATCATCAAGTTCCAACCC
>BJBW01008193.1:91787-121658 GCA_004320125.1 Scolopax mira
TGAACACCTCCAGGGATGGGGCATCCACGACTTCTCTGGGCAACCTGTTCCACTGCCTCACCACCCTCAGAGGAAAGAATTTCTGATATCTAATGTAAATCTCCCCTCTTCCAATTTAAAACTGTTACCCCTTGTTCTGTCACTAGACTTCCTGACAAAGAGTCCCTCTCCAGCTCTCCTGTAGGCTTCCTCCTGTAGAGATTCAATACCTTCCAATTTGTAGGTTGCACATGAAAATACTATAGGAATGTTCTGTCATTCACTTGAGAGCCAGATGCCCTCAAGTTCCAGCCAGCAGCATGTAGACAGAGTCTGTGTGTTTATAAGGACTCTAACAGCCCACCTGGTAAGTTTTTACACCCAAAGTTATAACTCTGTTCGAAGGTACCATTTTACTCTTCTGCTGTTCCAGCTTCCAATATTAAAATAGAATAAACTGACTCTGACTTTTAAAGGAGATAAACAAGACTTTAGCTTGGAAGTTCATCCTCTAGTCTAGCCTAGAAGTTTGGAACGTAGCTTCTTTTAGACGAGCTTCTTTTAGGTGACAAAAAGGCTCCATGAGTAAGAAACCGCAGCTCTTGATTTAACTTGCCCCTCAATTTGAAGTCCATAAGTAAGAGATCAGCAAGTCCAACTGGCTGATAATCTGTAAAAACAAGTAATTAGCCACTAAGTCATATGGAGAACCTTGTCTCTAGTAATATTTTGTTTCCATGAATAATAGTTGTTAACCTGCAACTGTTTGTAAATACAGCAGATGTGTTGTTAGCTTGGAATGAGTGGAAGTTTGGAATATTTGCAGTCTTTTCTTTTTATGAAGATGCATTCATTTTTATGTATACTTGAACTGTGAGCACTGTATACCATGACAGAACTAATTAAATAATATTCAATAGCAGTTTTTTCAGTCTTAATAATATCCAAACTAATAAAAAGGGCAGTGATGTTCAATGCAACTTGATATGTATAAAGCTCTTTCATTTTGTAACACTAATTGTGCTTTTACGCATCTTTCACATTACAGCATATATGTCAGACATGTTCTGTTTTACCAAACTGTTTAAAGGTTATGCTGTCATTCAGAAAATGCCAACACTTAAGTTTATATGCAAAAGTTTAACTCTTTGTCTTTATGCTGTCCTTGCCACTTAATGTTTTATATACATTGCATCACTTTATACTGTGCCTGTGTGAGTCAGAATCTCTTTTAAAGGATGTTTTCTTTGAAATCAAG
Organism: Scolopax mira; assembly: GCA_004320125.1. NCBI lineage: Eukaryota > Metazoa > Chordata > Aves > Charadriiformes > Scolopacidae > Scolopax > Scolopax mira. The sequence goes on from BJBW01008193.1 coordinate 93,025, forward strand.
CAACAACCTGAAAGCCAGGTGTTCTGTTTTAAGAAGTGTCTTCATATCTTGAAAGTGTTCTGTACTCATTGGTATTGACTTATGCAGTGCACTGTAATTCAGTTACGGTTACGGTTAAGGGTTTATAGCCCTTAATCACAGAATCACAGACTGGTTGTTGTTGGAAGGGATGTCTGGAGGACATCTTGTCCAGCCCCCCTGCTCCAAACACCAAGAGCTGTTTGTCCAGGGCCATTGCCAGACAGCTTTTCCTATTATCTTCAGTAGCACATAAGTATTTAACTAACAAGAGAGACTGGATTCTTTTTACTCTGCTAAAAAATTTTAACTGAAAGATTGACTACATAGTTAGGCTTTGTGATGCATTTGCAGTCAATGTATAGTACATAGTGTATAATGTATAGTGGTGTAAAGCAATAGATAGTGATTTATAAAATGGCATATTTCCATTGCTTTAAATAGCATGTTTCTGGTAATTAACTGTAAATCTTCTGTTTAAAGAAAGTTGGTTTTATATGTAGTATATGACAGATGAAGAATGGGAAATGGTGATGATGTATCTAAAAAGAGATATCTTTCAATAAGGGAGAAAACCACTTTTTATATTCCAAAAGAAAGATAGAACAATATGTTCTAAAACCACTTGACTTCAGACTTCAGTGAAGGAGAGTTTAATTTAGCAGAAACTGTACATCTATAATTTTTTGGCCAGTGTATACTCCTGTATAAAATGACTGTAGACATTTCCCAGTTCATCAGAATGTCTCAATAAGGAACAGTTGTCAAACCTGACATCAGGTTGATTTTTTTTTTTTTTTAGTTGTTATCCTCCTCAACAGAAGCAGTTTCAGATTATTCCTGTAAACTAGCAGATATCTGTTGCTACTATCAGGGCAGGAGAATCCAATATTTATAATACTGTCTTTGTAAATTGTAAATGTAAAGGTTTTACAGAGAGCTTATTCAGGTAAATCCAGATATAATCTTTGTTGTGTTTCATTGTATGAAAAAGATGAAGTAAAATTTAAAAATCTTAACCATAAGCCAGTTCAGTATCTTGTTTACTTCATGGCATGTATAACTGACTTGTATAAAATTTCATTCATGGAAGAATTATAAGATACAAATTGCTCAAATAGGAGATTTATTCTCTTGAGAAAAATTAACATAAATTCTGTGTAAAAAATAGTGTCACATAGTTCCAAGCAGCTATGCAAAATCAAGAAAGAGCAAAACACCTTTAAATAAATGTCAACTGTCATTAGTTACGTACTTGCAATTATTAACAGTTTACAAAAGTTTCTAAGTTAAATTTGTCATCTTAGTTGTCATATTGGTATTAAATTCTAACAGAGTTTTTTGTGTTTAATTATGATCGTATATGATTCAAAGACTTTATAAGGAAAAAACAAATTAAAATGATTACCTGCCTTTCTATGTTCATCCAAGATGTTTTGTATCACTCAGCCTTTTAGGTGGAAAAAAAAATTGTTCATGCATGTTATTTATTTTTTTAATTCAGGTTGTCCTCAGATCTCCTGTATCATCATCAGAGGTTATGTAATGCATTAAATCTCTTTTTCTTCTTCTTTTGAAGGCTTCAAAGCTTCCAATGTCAATAATCATAGTGGGGGTAGGACCAGCAGAGTTTGATGGTAAGTGTTCTAGTGTTTTTCTTAGAATTTCTAATATTTGCTTACATTTTTGTAATATGTATTTTCAAACAAATATTGTTCTGTAAAAGAGCATAATATGGAACAAGCAGTAAGCACTGTTGACATTTCCAGCTGGATTGATTGATAAGTCGGTATGATTACAAGCTGCCATGTGGAGCTGTGTAGCCCCTCAGGCTCAGTTCAAGTCACAGAACCATATGGGGGCTCAGCATTTACAGAGCTCCAGAAGATGAGTGGAAAAAAAAACCCAACATAGTAAAGTAAGTATGCTCAAGTAATGCTGAATTTCTTCAACGCAGATATTTAGTTGCCTTGTGAAGTGTCAGTTGACTGGAAATATTGATTGTCTGTTCTTACTGCAGTGAAGAAATACTGAGAAAAATAAATACACTTGAGGACAAGATCTGGGTTAAACTGGGTTTCACTACATAGCAGAAGTGACCCTTGCTGCATGGCATCATTGAGAGAATATTACAGCAGGAGGGAAGTTGCCAAGATTATTTACATATTATTTCATGTAATGTTCCGGAACACCATTCTCTGTTGCAATAGCTAAGCTGTTTCATTGATTAGGCCTAATTTTTTAAGTGCCATCATGTATGGAACTGCGCTATAAAGTGTAGGCATTCCCTGTATATCTATTCCTCAAAGTCCTATATTCTTTCTTTTTAATTATAGTACTTCTGGTTAGACAGTATGTCTTCTTTTGTACATGAAATATATTTAGTACTACCACAGATGTATAATGTAAATAGTTGCTAATGACTGTACCTGTTAATTCTTGTACAAATAGTCGAACAAGAGGAAAAAATAACACACAAAATTTATTGGGGGTTGACTTTCTTACGCTTTTTGGCAAGTGGTATATTAGTGATAATTTTAATTATCTTATTCCTTGAAGAGATTGTACAGGTCAACACTTACACTTCAGATGATAGTATGCTACAAGCAATAAGAAACAACAGTTTATCTTTATAAACGCACATGAGGGAAATTTGCAAACTTCTTTTTTACCCCTGAAAATTCCAACTTGGGTCACACATTACTTACTTTTCTCTGACCCCTTCTTTGCCTTTTCCCTTTCTCCATGTTAGTCCAGTCCTAGGGTTTTCCCAGGCTCCCCTTAACTCAGTTAGGACAGAGATTATGACTTCTTTTTCCTTCTGGAGGTTGTCTTTGCAGAGTTCTTAGGGAGTCGTCGCTATTGCTTTTCTTACAGCAGGATTATTTTTGGACCGGAGGATACAGTTTCCATCTTTGGACCTACAGTCCTTGAGTATGGACTGCAGTGAAAATCACCTATTGGATGTGTGCCAAATCTGTAGTCCCTCAATGCCCAAGAGGGCAGAGAAATTAGTTTCCATTTGCAGAAATTCCGTCTGGAAAAAACAAGAAACTCCATGTCTGATGTGGACAAAGTGTGTGTGCAGAAGGGTGTGTGTTCCAGACACATTGTCTTACCATTCATATGCTTCAAATGCCAGTCAAGCTGCAGTTCTGCTGTAGAGGAACTAAGCTACTCCTCTCCAGAGATCCCTACCCTCTAGATCTCCGAGACCCTGGGGCATTCCAGAGAAGTTCTTAAAAGTCTGGAGCTGAGATAGATGGCACATGCATTTGGCAGAACTTTACTTAAGGATGTGACAATGACTGTAGCAGGTCATATCAGGGGTCCATTCTGCATATAGCTGATATTGCCATGGATGGTTATCTGTCTGTCTCCTGGCTTGAACACACATATTTTGCATCAACAGCATTATCTGACACTGTGCTCTACAGATCTACTAATTCTTTCCCTTTTTGTTTGGCTTGAACTTGGCTCTTGATAGCATCATTTATGCTCTCTAGTTCTTGCACTGGAAGAACTAGGATTTGGAATGCTGGTTTCAGTGAACTCAGCCCAATTTGTAAAGCCCTGAGAAGCTCAGTGATGCAGGGCTTTGATTTTCATAGCATACGCTGAAAGAAGGATCATAGGTTTGCAGATCCAATAGCTGAGCAATAACATGTGATCCCAAATCTAACCGGAAAGCAGGTATGCCTTTCTATATAGAATGAGCTTCTGGGTATCTGGACAACTTTAGATTTTTCCTGGATCCTGCTCAGAAAGATACAAGAAGAGTTACTCAATAAATGTAATTATTTTTTTTTAAGAACTTCTCATTTCTATGCATTTACAATCATTACTTTTCCAGTATAATTGTGAGTTGTTACCTCTTTGTGCTGTATCCTGTATTATCTTCTGTAAGAGTAATTGCTTAAGTTGAATTCTTCTCCACCTATGAAAGTACAAATATAGCCTTACCAAAACAGATATGCTTGTTAATTTGAGAGGATTAGGACCTTTTCATGGTCTGTTTTGTTCTGAAGGTAACAGTAAAGGCAAAAAGTATGTATTGTCAGCATAGCATGAAAAAGCGCAAAATAACTAAAAAGCATAATGTATTTTATGGCACAAATGATCTTAGATTTACCTAAATAACAATTATTGGTTTTGTTTCCCTAAAGTGTAAATTGACTAAAGTTTTTTCTGAGTAAGAGTGTTTTTGTTGTCTAGCTGAACTCAGATTAATTAATTTTGTTCTTTTTTTTTTTTTTAAGCTATGGAAGAACTGGATGGTGATGTAGTGAGGATTTCATCAAGAGGAAAGTTTGCAGAAAGAGACATTGTGCAGGTGGGAGAGAAAAATTTACTCTTTTAGTTAGTTTTTACTGATCCTATTTGTTTCTGTCTATATTCTTGCCTTTCGTTTTACTTGACATAGTTTATCTTGGGGTGTTCATAACAAGCTCAGAAACTCTCATGATATCTATAAACTTTTATATAACAGTAGTGGATCAGTATTCATTAGGAAGTGACCACTAACTGGCAGCGAAGTGATCTATAGTCCTGGGGATGTACAGCCATGGGAGAAGAGTTAGTTGGCTCTCTACTGCAATCTCCTGTGATTCTGTAAAGAAAACCTGCAGCTTTTGTACAAGTCGGCAATACCTACACTTCTAACAAGTGCATCTGAGATGTCAAGGGTCTCTTTCCTTGCCTCTGACTAGAGTTCTAGAAGACTATGGGTGTCTCCCAATTCCTGTATTGTGTGTGCCAGGTGCAACCATGCAGATGTCTCATGCTTTAAGGAACCTCAGATAATAGCTGGAAAGGCTGGTCCAGAGAGGTTGTGGATGTCTCATCCCTGGAAATGTGCAAGGTCTGAGCACCCTGAACTAGTTGAAGATGTGCCTGTTTATTGCACAGGGGTTGGCCTAGGGTAACCCCTAAAAGTCCCTTCCAACCCAAACCATTCTAGGATTCTGTGTTTATGTGACTCAACCAAGCTGAAAGAGTGCTATTCTCGTCTACATTCACAGACACTTCCATTTCTCTGCCAAAGTCTTCTGGTTCTGTTCCTGCTCCCTACAGTCACACAGTCAGCCCTGTAGTTGTGAATCATACCTATGCAACCACCAGCAGGGGTGGTATGGCAGTTTACATGCACATACACACCCACCATAATCCCCCTTTCCCTCAGAACTCCGATTTCTAAAACTCCACGTTGTCCAAAGTATGTGCTTCATCCATGTCCCAGGCACCCCATCTTGCCTTCTGATTACCTACCCCCCTGGACAGAATTTATTTCATAATTATTTTCTTGATCAAATAAAATGTACCTACCTATGTGGTTTTTATTTTCTGCTACTAAAGTGGAACCAAACAAAGAGAGAGACATTTGGTGGCTCAGCACACCAGTCCCTTCTTGCTAAAGTTAAAGAAGTTGACATTTGAAAAACAGCAAACTGCTGGAAAACTGGATCAATCTGATGACTGTAGAAAGAATGATATCTGTCTAAAACTAAATCTTTTATGTAAGGTATATTTTCCTGGAAGTGTCTGAGTACATTTATGAAATAGAATATTTCAATTGGAAGGGACCTGAAATAGGTCCAACTGCCTGACCACTTCAGGGCTGACCAAAATTTAAAGCATGTTATTAAGGACATTGCCCAAATGCTCCCTCAACACTGAGAGACATCCTGAGGTTCAAACCTTACCTTAGATCTGCCATTTCTTCTTCTCCTTTTATTCCTCCTATTTGTCAAAATTCATGGTCTTCACTTATTTTTCCTGTTGCTTATTTTCACTTATATCTCTCCAAGTCAGGTTGAATTTTTATATTATTATTGTTGTGTAGTAGAAAAAAATATATGTATATCGAATAACTTGAGCTATATGAATAATGTTTTAATAATAATTAAAGTCAGATTGCAGCTGAAGAACTTTGGAATGTATATATTTGTTTTCATTTATACGTGCAGGAATGGAAACTTTTCAAGACTTCTAATGTTACAAATACTGGTATGTGAATGTTTAAGAAATTGATAACTGCTGGTGGATACAGTATCTCAATCCAAGGAAGTGTTCAAAACTTATATATGACACCTGGTTTTATACTTCTTTTTGTTTAGAAAACAAAATAAACTAATCTACATAAATACATGGAAATTAAAATGATCAGATCTTTTTATCCAGTCTTAAAGCTTCTCAGTGCATTAAATATTACATTAAAATTCCTTCTCTATTTTTTTTTCCTAAGTGGCAATCAGAAATGAGAAAAGGTGATAGCAGTTAAATTACCCTCATAAACTGTATAGATATACATTAGAGTCATAGATTCATAAATTACTTTTTATAATAATTGAAAAGCAGACTTTTTTCGTTTCTGCAACATCCAGAGAAAGAAACTGATGGGAGAGTGACATATCAAACTCTTCTAAGAGTAAGTCATGCCAACTGCTTTAGTCAGTGTTGTCGTAAAAAAGGTAATTATAAAAGTAGGGATGAGGAGAAGCTGGACAGCTGAACAAGAGGCAAGGAATAACATTTCTTAGTTTGTCAAAGCCTTGATGATGTTCCTTGTTAGTCCCATATTGGGTTGGAGAGGGGCTGTGTGTAACCTGTATGCTGTATATGTCAGTTCTGTTCAACAGAGCAATATGTGGAGATCTGCTTCCAGAGCTGCAAGTGTTTATGAGCCCCAAACTAATATTTCTACAAAGCCTTTTGTCATGTTGGATTTTTTAAAGCTACTTCAGATACCTCTGACAACATTGCACTTATGTTTAAATGCTTTTAAACATACACAATGTAATTCTACATAATTTCTCCTTTTTTTTTTTACATTCAAAGAGCATAAATGGAAAGAGTTCTTCAAATGTTCTAAACAAGATTTGTGAAAATGTTTTGCATCAGAAATATTCTAATTTCTTCTGAGTAATAAACAATAATAATACAATGAATACCCTTTTGTATTTCTTCAGAATTCATTGCATATCCAAAATGTAATAAAATATTTGTTTGCTATTAACATACTTCAATCATAACTTTGCCTCAAGTCATACTGAATTACCTGAAGGCAGTATTTTTTTGTGCTCTTTTTCTGTCTAAATACTAACAAATACATTATAGGCTATTGAAATAAATAAGAAGCGATAATGTCAAACCCTTTAGGTTTGTTATGACCTTTGTTTTATATCTGGCAGAATAAACCAATTTGCTTTTATAAAATTAACTACTCAAATATAAAAAGTTTATCCTTTGTGTGTATTGGGTTAGTTAAAGTTAGGTAGTGAAATGAACTGTTAATTTTAACAGTCAGTATTATGAAGTATTTTAATTGAACTAGTAAAGGAAAACATTGCCTGCTAACTGAGTCGGTGGATCTGTTGTATTTGCTACTGACTAAAATTTATGTAAAGACATGACATTCATTATTCCCTCCTCACCAGCATACACACGTATTGAAGCAACTCTCCATTTCATGTGTACCAATTCTTCCTCATTTCTGCTCCTTTTTTCTAGTTTTAGAAGTTTTAGAAAAAATGCTTAGTTGTAGTAATGTACCTACTGTTTCCCTTGAAAATTTTCTATATTATCCTTTTAAATGAAACTCTCAAAATATAGAAAAAGCACTTTGCATGTCATCAATTTCCCTTTGATTCCTTACGTCTTTCATTTTGTTCCTCTGCCACCTCTAGTTCCTACACGTGTTAGCTCAAGGCCTTGCTGTCATTGCATATCTGTATGCTTATCTGTCCAGAGTTCTTCCATCTCCTCCAACATCTATATACCCTATGGAGAGGAGAGAAAGAACAAATTCAGGCCATCTATATTGTATAATTGCATTTCAACAATTACACTGCAGAAATAGCCTCCCTTTGCAGGGCAGTGGTCTGAGTTTTCATGTCTGCAGAAATTAAAGGTGGTCTCTTGGGACGGGACACATTTTGTTCTTCAACTCAGACCGCATGTGCTTTTCACAGAAGACTGACTGTCTATTTGAAAATGAATAACCACACGAGGGGAAATGAACACAAAGCTGATCCCTTCCCAGCTGAATGTGTAAGCCAGCAGGCTAGAGAGATGCTTGTTTTGGTTTGTTATTCTTCTAACTTCATACTTCTGGGGGCACTCAGATGAATTCTTACAGAAAAGTTGATGGAGTTTAAGAAGGAAAAATGATTTGAAACAGGGCAATGCTGGGCTGCCTTCTAAAAGCTGCTAGAGTTTTTTTTTATGAAATTGAGGAGTCAGTTCTAGTAAATGTCACAGTATGTGCTTGTCTCTTGTATTGAAAAGTTGCTGAATAAACACAGAAATATTTGACAGCTAATTATGGAGCTGCAGATACCTTGCTTCCTATCTTAATACCCTGATATCATGTTCCTTTTGCCTGTTGTTCTCCTGCCCTTATGCCTCATATGTTCTTGGACACAACAGAATGAAGAGGTAAAGGATACTTCTGTCTGGAATAAAGGCTGCTCTCACTGAACAGGCTTTTTGATTACTCTTGTTTATGGCAGCCTGGGCTACCTGGCTCTTGGACTAAAGAGGTCACGCCCAGCAATTCTGTGACTAAGTCATAGTCTTCCAAGAAGCTGCAGATCTGCTGCTTCCTTGAGAAATGCCCTAATTAGTAGCTGGTTGTGCTTAATTTGGTGACAGGTTTCAGTTTAATTCAACATAGTTCAAATGCCTAGGCTTGAAGCCTTTTTTTCTGGCAATTTGAGATCCTTTTCAGGAGAGTTACACAAAATATCATCTCTTATTTGAATTCTAAATACCTTTTAGTAGGATATTGATGCCTAGATAGGTTTTGTAACTCCAGGGTGAGAAGTGCTTTCCAAAATCGTTATGAAAATGGTGTAACTAAGTTCAAGTTCTTTGTTGCTGAAATATTGTCTTTCGTTCTGATCGGGGTTTTGATTTGATGGGTTTTTTTATTTGTCTGATATATTTAGTGAATTTCTTTTGTTTGTTTCTGTCTTTTCTGGAAAACTTACAGGATCTCAGAAACACAGTGTAGGCTATACTTTCACTGTAATTCAGCATTCCCCTAGATCTTGAAGATTTCAATGCTTTTTAGAAAAATGGAGTTAAATTTGTAGACTTGTTTGATTTCTGTGCAACAAAGCAAAATGTATTGGTATGATGGGCAAAAAAGTCTTCATATTTTAGAGTTCAGCCAGGAGATGAGAGTTCTGTGGGTCTGACTTCTCAATCAATTTTAGTTTTATCCTGGAGTACAACAGTTAACAATTAAACCTTCCCTGTGTTGTGCAGGAAGCAGGGGGAGGAAAGGCAGCATTATGCTTTGAATTCCAGCACAGAATAGCCTGGCATATCAGTACCAGAAGTAGCTTTGGACACTGAATCCCAATTTTGAAAAGTCACCCAGCTGTTGCCCTGAGATAGGCTCCAAAATCTGAGCAAGAAGCAGAATTTTAAGTCACTCTTCCCTTTGGCATAACCTATTATCTAGTGTAACCCACTACATCTCTGCACACTGTCTGCTGTGAATAAAAATCAAGGAGCCTATAATGTTTCTTTTTTCTACAGCAGTAGCACAAGCATCTCATTAATTATTATGAAATTCAAGCCAGAGCTGGGTAGCTAACTTTTTAGGTGTTGGAGATCTGGGTATCACAGAACAAGCTTTTTTTTGAGTCCAGCCCTTTTTGCTTAGATTCTTTATACATTTGTTAGTATCATATAAAAAGTGTTCAGGTGGTTCATAGTTCTACTAGGCATAATGCCAAACTAAGAATAGCTTTCTGAGACAGAATTACCTTCTGGTAATTCTGAAAAGGGATGAGATAACCCAAATATATCAATGAAACATGTAACTAACAATCTGAGCTAGCCATGGCTTCAGTGAAGAACTTCGCCCAAGTGAAAGCACAACACTGTTTCTATTAGAAGATGGATTTCTAAAAGCTGAGATACAGTGTGGATATAGAAAATATATAATATAAAATGCAAAATATGTATATGTATTTATTGAATATGTAAGGTAGCATATTCATGTACTCTTAACTCCCTAGATAAAACCTTCTCATTTTTGTGTTGTGAGATGGATTCTGTGTCTGTATAACGACCTGCTTGAACATCTCTCTTGTTTTGCAGTTTGTGCCGTTCCGAGATTACATTGACAGAAGTGGAAACCACGTGTTAAGCATGGCAAGACTCGCTAAAGATGTTTTAGCTGAGATCCCAGAGCAGTTTCTGTCCTACATGAGAGTCAGAGGAATAAAGCCATCACCTGCACCACCCCCCTATACACCCCCCATTCACGTGTTGCAGACTCAGATATGACCGCTCCAAAGCGCTCGGTGTTGATCACGAGTCAAGAGTCTCTGGATGCAGCAGTAGCCTCTGATAACTTCTTGGAGCTGGAAAAATTCTCTTCACATACCAAAATTCTCCTATGGTTGCATGAGCAACTGGAAAGCTTTTAAATGCTAGGAGCAAAATGTTGATGTTCTCTCTGAGTCTTTTTTTTTTTTTTTCTTTTGACAAAAACCCCTACTTTTTTGATGTATTTATTGGAGGGGAAAGCACAAGTCAGGATTTCAACTGAGAAGATATAGTCCTCTCTGAATACTGTGTGTATATAAATGTATAGGAATGCTATTACTCTGTATCAATGTTTACATGTTACTATTTTTAAATTTCAGTACTTTTATAACTATTCTTAAGAATAAAAGTTTGGAATATTGACTCACATGTCTTCTAGCTTGCAATAGTTTGTCACAAGATAACAAGAGAAGCAATATCTCTTTGAATGTTTGTCCAGACAAATACAAATGAAACTTAAGAAAAGGACAAATATCTTTGTGTTTTCCGACACCAGAATTGCTTCAGTCAGTTCTTAGTAATCCATTCATCTCACAGTTTTTGAGAATAAACTCCTAATATGTGAATAACATGATTGCATATGGCTTATCGTGAACTCCAAACTTTAAGGGGGAGGTAGGTGTATTTTTTCAGAGGTTCTCCAGTTTCTAAATTTATCTAAGTTTACAGTTTTTTTTAAACTAGTTACTGAAGCAAATTAGAAGACTTACTTGCTATAAGTAATTAAGGGAAATTACCTCAAAGCAGAACTATCAGAGTATTATAGTTGACTCACTGAGCTCATTAAATCTTGTCATGCATTCCTTAAAGCACTGGAAATTTTACATCAGAAAAGTCTTTTGGAATGATTACAGCAGATGTTTTATAATGGACCGTTTTAAACTTAATTTAAAATTTTAACATTTTTTGTCTAGATTTCCCATTCAAAGGGATGCTGGCTCTTAATATTTGGGTTTAATATTGTCATTAATTACATTTCCATTCAGGGTGCATGAATGATAATGCTAATTAACTGGTTTAAAAATTGCACAACCATGTTGCTTTGTGCACAATTTTGTGTACGGAACTACCCAAAAATTTTATTATATGCCTGTTCATATATAATTATAAAATGGTTTTGCATGTACAGTTTTTACAAAATACACAGTTTTGTGAGTTTGTGTCAAATACATTTTATTTAGAACTAATGGCCTTAAATTTCACAAAACTCCTGAAATGATTGTGAATTGCCTTCAAATACTGTTAAAATGGAACATTTTATTTTTTTGTGTCACAGTTGTAACTGTCTTGTAATGTAACTTCTTTTCTTTGCATATAACCTGTTTACTACTTCTGTTTCTTACTACTGTATGTTGTAATGTACAGTATAAAACTAAGGTGCGTTTTTTAAGCATGAAAAGTTTTTTGCCAGAAAACATATCTTCAATATTAATGGCATATAACTATGTAAATGCAGAATCTTCCGTTTTTAAATATATTTAACTTCCTTTAACTATCTCATGTGGGAAATTACCTTTTCAAAATAATTATTCTGGTAGTAAAAAAAAAAAAAAAAAGGATTTTTTTTGTAAAAATAAATCTTGTTTTATTTTTATTTCAAAACAGTTTTTACATAAATATGGATTTTAATTTTCTCACCAAAATATGTATTTCTTAGTGGATTGATGTCGCATGAATGAAATTTGATACCTGGCAACTAAATTTTGATGAAAGTGCATCTATAAAGAATAAGTTTAAATCTACTGAATGGTGGTGGTCTCCTTCCATTTTCTGCATTTATTTTCCTTAATTACAGTGTTGGCACTTTAGACATAAGTGGATTAGTATTACATTTCTGTTGTTTCCTTTGGTTAGACAAATCTTGATGCTGACATTTGTATTGCTTCCCAGCAGCCCATGTTTTTAACAGCTTTTCATTCTAAGGCCAAAACCACAAACTTCTTTTATTCAGTTTAGAGCAATTTATTAGCTCTCATTTAACCAGCATCTTCTCTTAATCCAAAGATCAGTCTCAAAAGTAATTTAACAACTCATTTAACAAGTGAAGGGACTTTTAAAGATAGGTATTACTTAATCAAATTTATTTCTTCTATCCAACCTAAGTACCAGCCTATTCTGTTCTGCACTGCTGATTATTCTTCTGTTTGGTCTTGGCTTTTAATTCTAACATATTTAATGGATAGAAGTAGATATGATCAGTGGACTAAGTATTCTAATGGGAAAAGGACACTTTTTGCAGACTTATGGCATGCCCTGTATGTTTTACATCTTGGTTCTGTAACATGGATGAGAATCATGATGTAGACTCATACAGTAGCCTCAGTCATTCCAGTATTAGAAATGAGAGTTATGGTCACAACTTGAATTTTTCCAAAATATCATATGCAGCTTTTTTTTTACTTCTGGTTTTATTCTTAAGAATAATGGAACATGAAACTCTTGTTCTTTCCCAAGAATGCTAACTGCCACCAAAACTTGGTGTCAGCCATAGAGCTGAAGAGTATTTGTGTTTAAGAAAGGTACAAGGTGATGTGCTAGGTGACAAATGAATTGCCCTGAAAAGTAAACTGTTGGCTTTGATGAAAGCTTTCTTCCATTGGTATCCATCTTGGAACTGATGTTTTCCTTGTAATATGTGCAGAAAATGCTATGGCAGGGTGCAAACTGTACCAATGTTGCTATAAATAAGGAAGGACTCTGGGTCATGGAGGAAGTAATTTGTGAGTGACTCTTTTAGGTTTGATTCTGACTGGTGGGGAATTGTTTGATCTTATTTACAAAATAGAATTTTGTAATTTTAGGCGAAGTTGGCAGCCTGTACAATAGAATTTATGTGGTCTTCAATGCGCTTCTATACACAAAGAAAAGCGTGGTCTCCCTGGGAGGCCACTGAAGGAGAGGAACAGAGTTCAGGAGAGCAGGTATTCTCTGAAAAGACATTTTGAAAAGCTGGAAATTCCCGCCTAAGTAGGGACACATGAAATTCACTCTAGAATACTTTATAAAATGGCAGGACACATAGTGAGAAATTATAGCAATGCAGTGGGAAACTAGGGAGCATAGTAAGAGGCTATTACGGCTTCATCAGAAGTTCTTTAAACAGAAAAATCAAGAAGAATTGAAAGGAACAATGTGTCATTATGGATAAATAAAAGATAGCACAGATATATGTGAAAAAAGGACAGGAAAAACAAATAAATTGTGACTGCTAAAGCCTAGTACTAGAAAGGGAAGGAAAGTTGAGTCCATTATTTAACAAAAGAATGAAGAAACAGTAAATCTAGGGAGAACTGAAACGCTCAATATCTCTTTCCTTCAGGCTTCATAGAAGAGGGATAATCATTGAATTAAATAGTCAATAAAATAAATCTAGGCAAAGGTTTACATCTACCAATAAAAATTTCTTAATACTAAACTCTTTTGAAACAATTTTCTTGAAAAACAGTATCATGAGCTTCAGGCTAAAAGAGAAACAGCTGCTTTAACGTGACATTTTAAAAGCAAAGCAGGAGATAATGACTTTATTTGAAGTGTTATAAAATATTACAGAACTGGTTAGACTGTTGAGAAAAAATGCACCCAGTCTTACATGATCAAGCTGGAAAAATACAGCAATTGATATTCCATAGAGACCTGACTGAGGGTTTTTGGTATTATTCAGTCTTTTCTATTGATAGCACAATATATAAAAAGTTTATTAAATTAGCAGATTAAACCAACTGAAGATAGTTTAATCAATTCCAAATGGGATTAAAATTGAAATTATTTTTATGAATTAGAAAAAATGCCTGAAAGAGGAGCAAATTCAAACAGGGCAAATAGGTAAGAGGACTTAAGTAATAAAAACCTACTACATTGTTGCAGTAGTTTCTGTCTCTGAAGCAATTCTGCAAAATGGTGGCTGAGGTTGTGGTGGATCACAAAATAGACATTGAGGCGAGGTAGAGTAGAAGTTTTGAATATAGGTGACCTGAGATAATCCTTTCACAGTTCTCAGAATAATGTGGCCTCAGCTGGTGTACCAGGTCCAGTTTTAAGACTTTGGGTAAAATGTGGGTCAACTGGAAAAAGTCACAGAAGGACTTTCTGGAACAGGTTAGGCAAATGATCAGGGAAGATTTTCATGGCCTTGGTCTCCCTGCCAGAGGTTGTTTCTACCTCTTTTTGATGACCACAGTGAACAACTGCAGCAGGGGCCTCTGTGCAAGATGAGGAGAAGCCCCACTGATGTGAACACACATGTGGGAGCAGGTTGATGCCATCACAGCAGAAATATTTTCAGGAAGGAGTGATGGTGTCTGTGTCCGTTCACATTGTTAGGTTGTTGCTTGGTACCGTTCCCGTTTTTCATACGAAGTGAGCTCCTACTTTCTTTGAAAATGCTTTATGGCCATACTACAAATTTTCTTCAGCGCTCCATGATGAATTATTGCTTCTTTGCCACTGAACTGATACTGTGTGATCTCAGGTTTTATATCAAGCCAGCATTGTGCATTTATAGATGACTGTTTTTTTCAAGTTGGCCATCTAAACAAAGGGTATCGAGTACCACCTTTTTGAGCATGTGCCTACAGCCCAATATTTGGCAATAATACATTTCATCGTTGTGATTCTTACTTGATGATTTTGTTTTGCAAGCAATCACAGGTATTGAAGTGACTGAGTGTTCTTACAGATATTCCATGCTACAGAGGGGGTACAATTGCTGTGAGGCACCTGCCCCCACAAGTGTGCAGCCTGGTTCCTACCCCTGTGTATGCCACGGGTGGTGGGACAGCCTTCCCAAGCCATGGCTGGCTGTGGCAGTGCACTGAGCAATTCCATCGCTTCTGCCTTGGTCTATTCCCCACGGAGCAAAAATTCTGCCCAGCCTCCATAGGAACATGATTGTCATAATCACCGAGTGGCCTGTGCGTCCCCCCCGCCACAGGCTGTTATGTCGTTCGGTTTGCTTCGGGCTGATCATGAAATCAAAGCAATTGACTGCGTGTGCAAAGTGATTAGCCCTGAATGCTGTGTCTTCCAACCGAGTGGGCCATCAGGACGCAATCACCAGCCAAAGGGAATTCAGGGGGAGGTGAAGGGGCTAGTTTCCCTGAGCACAGGAGGACTGCAGGCTGCGGAACTTCTCTGCTGAGAAGAAGAGAGTGAATAATCCCCTCACAATGTCATTAAATACTTCCACTGGCACTCGCAGAGAGCACCCACAAGTACAGGAGGGAGCACACAGCCTTGATTGATTGCTTTCTGTGGGTGGGAGGGAATGGAAAATACCAACATGTTGTCAAACCTGAAGGAAAGGAGGGGAGGCCAGCAGGAGTCTCTCATGACTTTCTGGGAAATATTGTCATTAATGCAATTAACAAAGAGATTAGAGGTGACGTTTATAAAACCAATGAATGTATTGGCTTGCCAAGGTGTCAGGCTGGGAGGTCTGATTAGGATTCAAAAATGGTTTTGATTAATTGGAGGGAAGGTCAGGAATCGGTGAGATAAACTGCTGTGAAAAAAAAAAAAGTGAGAAGTACTGCATTCAGGAGGGAAATAAATAGGCACAAATGAAATGAAAATGAAAAATACCTGGATAAACAGCAGTTCTGAATTTAATAATCTGCAGATTACAGCTGGCTCCGAACAGAATATGAATCAAATTGTGATACTGCTGCATAAAAAGTAAAGATCACCCTGGAAGACACTGACAGGGGTTATGTTTGTATGGGGCGGGAGATAATCATTGCTCCATGCTCAACTGAGCTGAGGCCTTCGCTTGGCACTCTGTCTGGAACGTGGGGCCACACTTTGAGGATGGGGCAGACAATTTTGAAAGACTCCAGGATGGAGCAAAAACAGATGGGTTTTAACCTGTGAGGAAAAAAATTAAAATGTTTGGGTATATTTCATATGCAAAAGACTGGTGGGATGGTGATAACTCTGTGTCTGTGCCAAGCAGTGCTATAATGAGCTATTCTCAAAAGGTCAGTGGTGACGGGTGACGTTATCATCTTTGGCAGCAAGGAAGGTTTATATGGGCTGATGGACAAACCTCCCTAACTAACTGGAGGCCCCTTCTAGTGCAGCTCAGGGAAATTACATCGTCTTTGTCTTAGAAACTGTTCAGAAGAGACTGGACAGTTGCCAGGGATGGCCTAGTTATGTGGCTTCCCTCTCAGCAGGGAAATCGTCCATGAACTAGTTAAATATCCTCCTGAAGCCCCACTTGTCAGTCCTTCGAAAGTAGGCAGCCTAATCAAGGTAGAGGCAAGGATAATGCATTGGGAGGGGTAGGCAGGGGGCTGAGGGGGGTATGAAGATACCGGGAGGACTGAGGAGGGCTGTGTTGAGATTTCGTCCAAAATACAAATGGTTCCAGTCACCCATTTTCAGACCAGTGGGCTGGTGAAGAGAAAAGCTTTTCGAACATTTCTGTGTGATGGACAGGTGAGATGACCAGCCCCTGTGTGTGACCAAAGGCTACATGGAGGCCATGGTCTCAGAGCAGTCACATCAGGAAGGTGAGCGCCAGGTGAGGAGCAAGATGTGCCAAGTGCATTGGTGCAAGGGCTCAGTGAGGTGGGAGACCCTGTCTGCACACCTGAGGTTTCTAAGCACAGCTGTGACAAGGTGTTGGAACAGCAGTAAATCTGGCTTGTTTCTGAGAGAAACTGAATGAGTTTATGCAAGAGCCAACATCACATTGTTGCCTGCAATGTCTGGGAATTGAATCTCACAGTGTTCTATTTTTCTCACTCACCTGCAGCACAGCACCTCCACCAGACTGTTTACGGAGGCTCACGGAGCACGGCTGGTGGAGAAGGCAAGCAGTGGGGCCAGCTCGCTGCTGTCATCACTGCTTCCAGCTGGACGTGAAAGCACATGGCCAGGGAAGAGCAGAGGGTTCAAGGAGTTTTAGAAATGAGCCAGAAGGAACTCTGTGTCCATCACGGGCTACAACACCCTTCTGGGTACTCCAGAAAGCCAGGTCACTGGCATTGCAAGCTGGGCACCAAAATCTCTGAGTGCTTTAGCTCTTGATGTCACTCGCCCTCAATTCCGATTGGTAATTAAGTTCAGACAAATCTACTGTCATGGTTCAATGTACTCCATCAGCCGTATCTACCTGTCATCCAATAAATGAACCTCACACGTGTTACCCTGAGTGGAACGTAACAGCTTGTGAGTTAAAATTCGTATTTTAAGCATGTGGGCTGGTAAGCAAACAAACAAACAAAAAAATAGAATCAACAGGAATATCCCCTACAATTCCTCTATAGCAAGGGATATAGAATGAGCCTCAGGATTCATAGCACCAGGCAATACTGAAACACTCGTTTCCTTCAGAAAAAAGAACTGGTATTTCTTTCATATCTCTAACTCACTCAGTCATAATAGAGGATCAAGTCTCTTGATAAAAGAATTGAAGAAGCATTTAATGGATGTTGGAATAGAACTGTAATTGGATTAACATTATCAGTTGCCCTTAAATCCGTGCTTTGCGTGTTCATCATGTAAAAATTCAGAGTTAAATGGCACCTTGGTGTGGAGGGAAAATCATTTTACAATGCAAGCTGTCAGTTAATAATACTCTCCCCCACCCCACTGACCTTCTGTTGAGCTAATGGTTTGATCTTCCAGTTGGAGTTGCAGACACTCTTCTGTTGCAACCATGACAAGTATTTGATAAAAGAAACCCCACTGGTTTTAAAACTGAGTCGAGTCATCTTCATTTTCTCCTATCTAGTCCTCCTCAAAACTTGTCACCTTTCTCTTACTTACACATCCTCTGCAAATGCCACTTTGGTAGCCTCTCAAAGAGATTAGAATAACACTCCTTTTTAGCATTTTAATCTGTGAACTGAACCACTGACTGTGGTTCAGTCAGTAGAACTCCCAGTATGGAGAAATTACATCTGCTAATGAAATTAGCTATTTGTCCCTCGCTAAATTCCCTCCAGCATAAGAAGATGTGTTACAGCAGATAAAGCCTTAAAAAAAGCCCCAAACCCACAAGTCAGTTGCAGACACACTGCAATCGCTTCTGAAGTAGCTTTTCTCATCTTGCTAAGCCTCTTGGAGGAATACAAATGGGAAGAAGGTGATGCCGTTGCGAGTGAGGAAAGCCATTGAATTGCAGCATTTCATTACTTGAGAGATGCTGTCAGCTGCACTTCAACATTTCCCACTGCCCTAGAAGAATTAGTAAGAAAAGAAATACAGGTTTTAGCACACACCCACAGTATTAGAGAGGGGTTTTTTTGCCACTGTTGGGTATTTCACAGTACAGAGAGATTTTAAATGCTCCTTCATGCATGCACTGTGTCATTATCAATAGATCTGTCTATTACCTGTCATTGCAAGGAAGTACCAGACTTCCAAAACCTCTTTTTAAACAATGCCTAAACCAGCTGAAACGTTGCTTTATTTAAAACCTGTTAGACTGAAATAAGAAAAAGAGGATATTTAAAGTATTACTGTACTTTGTGGGCAGGCGCTCCCTTCCTCTCCCTCCCTTTTCTCCCTCCTCCTCCACCCCCAAACCCACTTCACAGAGGCGAGTTCCTTCCAGCTCTGCGTGGGCTCACCCCACACAGACACCCCCTCGTACAAGCTGCCTGGGACTGAACAAAAGAAACAGCATAAAATTATAGGCTGCCCAGGGAGGTGGTCCTGGGAGACATTCAAAACCCACCCAGACATGTTTCTGCACAACCTGCTCTAGGTGTACCTGCTTTGGCAGGGGGTGTTGGACTAGAGAGTCTCCAGAGGTCCCTTCCAACCCCATGTGACTCTGTGAATCTGTGAAATTAATGTTGAACTCTTGGTGCTGCAGGAGACAAAGGGCATGGGGCAGGAGCCCCTCTCCAATGCTTCCCTGGCAGCTCATGGCAGAGGGTTTGCAGAGCCAGGTGCAGCTCAGGCAGGGGTGGCCAACGAGGTGCTAAATGAGCTCCGAAGCTCAGCCAGCACAACCCTGCCTTCCCCAAAGCCACCAAGCTGTGTCCCAGAAACTGGATGGCAATTCCAGAACAGCATTTCCCTCCCAGTAGAGGTGCCCCAGGCATCCCACACCAGCAGGGCTCTGCAGCCGGTGCCCTGGGTAGCGCACGCACCCTTTGCTCTGCTGTGGGAAGGGCAGGGCAGTGCTCAGTTCTGAGAATCACAGCAAATAAGGT
Source organism: Scolopax mira (assembly GCA_004320125.1). Taxonomy (NCBI): domain Eukaryota; kingdom Metazoa; phylum Chordata; class Aves; order Charadriiformes; family Scolopacidae; genus Scolopax; species Scolopax mira. The sequence goes on from BJBW01008193.1 coordinate 112,557, forward strand.
AAAAGCCAACCACTTAGGACCATTTTCTCATGGAAAAGTGAGAAGTAAGGCCATCCCGGAACAGTCAGTGAATCAAGGAAGCTTTGGGAAGCAAGGGGAAAATATCCCCCATCAGCACTGAGCACACACTGGTGCTAAATACAGCTCTTAGGGCTTGCTTTTCTATTGTGGGTGGAAGCTAAATGAGAGTGACTAGCTGTGATTACCAGAGAATGAGGGAGAAAATGGAGTGAGGGAAAAGGTAATGGAAAGTTTATTCCTCCAGACGCGGGTGAGTGAGGGCTGGAAGCCTTCCCTTGGCAGTGGCTGGAGGTGGGTGTCCCTGTCATCACCCTGGCCCGTTTTACAATGAAGAACCATAGCAGCAGGCCTAATTAGTATGAGTACAAGTGTAATATATATATATTTTTTTTTTTTTTTACGTCAATTGATCAGTAACTGCCACAGCCACAGGAAAGGACCCCAGCACAGGCTGTTAACTTGCATTCCTCCACTGCAGTGACACAGTGACGTGCAAAATCCGTGCTGACTTCATTGCATCTCAGCCATCAGAGCTGGGCCCTGCGGCACCATTTGCCCCGGCTCTAGGGACAGCTATGGAGACCATGGGCCATGATCCTGGCTCTCCTCTGCAGCAGTGCTGGGTTATGGGCATCACAGGAGGGATTGAGGGATGAGGAGAGATTGCTGCCAGGAGCCTGGCAGCCACCTTAAATGTGTCTGGCAGCTGAGAGACAGTGGAGAGCTGACAGGGTGACACGGGAGAAGGATAATGAATGACAATTGAAAAAGCTGAAGAAAACACACTAAACAAAAAGATTTGTTAATTTTGTATCATCAGAGAGCAGATTCCCCTTTTGTGAAGCTGCAGACAAAGCTGACACCCCAGCCAAGAGCACCACAGCCACCTGCTGCTGCAGAGCTACTGGGACCATGGCCACTCCTGCCCAGGCTGGGGCATCTTCATTCGCCATCCTCCATCCAAAGCATCTCTGAGCACAGGATGTCCTCCTCAATGGGCACACTTCTTCCCTCATGCATACACACCGATAGTTCTAAGCAGCCTGGCTCCTGCTGTGCTTCACAGCTGGTTGAGGTTCCCAGACCACTCTGCAAAATGGTAAACCAGATTTTTAGGAGATGGCTGAGTCTGGCAGGGCAGGATGCTGGGACAGGCACAGGTTTCAAGGGGAAGAAGACAGAGCTGCTTCTCAGCCCTGTGCAGCTCCTGAGCAGCTGCGTGTGATGAGGGTTGCTGCTGAATTTACACTGAGGACACTTGGAGCCCCAGAGACAGCAGGTGGTGGTGGGCATGAGTTTACGATGTCCTTGGTGATGATCCTTTAGTTTTCGAACATCTACAGAGATAGAACTTACTGTTGGAGAAACCAAAGGCAGGGGTAAATGGTACCGAATTCCTTTTTTTGATGAAGCTGTAAACATGTGAGTGTTCGGGGGAAGATGAAACCATTTGCAGACAGAGATGCAGGTAAATCTATGTAAAAATATATATATAAGGAGGTATACCAAGTTCTGTCTTGCTGGTATGTGGGTAAAATTTCCCATCTCAGGGGCAGTGCCTTCCAAGGGCAGACAGGCCTCTGCAGTCTGGCTTCACCATTGCAGGATGCTCAGGCCATGCTGGCCACACACTTGGGCAACCAAGAGCCCTCAGAGAGGCCCGACTGAGTTGGTAGGAGCTGAAATGTGTGCTTTTTCCTCCAGCAGCCACTGGCTTTTGCTGTGATCTGGGCTGCTGTGTGTGCTGCAAGAGGGGCCATGGGGTGGCCAGGACACCAATGGGTGCAGGGTGGTTGTGCCTTGGCCAGCGTGCTTGGCCACTGGGGACATTTTTTACTGCAAGACAGGACTGCAAAGCTGTATTCCTGACATTGCAGGACATACCCTCCCTGGCCACTGTGTTACAGCTCATCAGGCCTGAGAAGGAGGTGAGCCGTTCCAGTTGCCATTTCCTTCTCACTTTTATTGTATTACAAAGCATCTAAATTACGATTACTGTAAAGAAAACTAAATGATTCTGTCCTTCAGGCATCTCATTACGGCTTCTGTTAGAAATAAGCCAGTGACAGGTGGAGGAAGCTCCAGACATCTCAATGCTTTCTAAAATTTGCATGAATTTCATTAGGGGCCAGAGCTCAGGGGTTGGGGGATGCGCTGCTTTGCCTTCCCCACCAGTTCGTGCCTGTGCCCACACTCCCCAGGTGTGGGAGTTTCACAGGAGTGGAGGAGGAGGGAAAAGTCCTTGCATGCTTTGAAAACTCTCCTACCTGCTTGTTTTAATTTTGTGTGCTGTGTTTAACCCTGAAATTAGAAATTCAGTGGAGACTCAGAGCAGTGGCACCTTCCTCTGCTCCCTTTCCTCCTTCTGCCATGATTTCCATCCTTCCACCCTTAAGGCTTGTCTGGCACATTCTCCTGCATCCAGGGCTGGAGCATGGGGACATCGCTGTGATGGCCACCCCTTGGTGCATCATAGTTGCCTGCCTCAGCCACACATGTGGGTCCCCGAGGGAGTGACCCTAGGAGGGGGCTTGGTGGGCTCTGGATGAGGGGAGTGAGGCCAACAAGGACACCTCCTGAGCTCCCATGTGGCTGGTGCAGCCTCATGCTGCCTCCGCTGTTCAATAGCTCCTCTCTTGGGTTTGGGTTTTTTTTCATAGATATCGAGTCATTATGTACAAAGTCTGTCTATCACATGGACAATCTGTTCTGGGAAGAAGTAATAGCCCTCTTTACCCGGAGCAGCCAGCTGTACCTAAAGCCAGACTCAGCAGGAGTGTGAGTGACACATGGCTGTTCAAAACCACAAAGGGAGGCACTATTTTTGGTATTTTGGGAAAATGTTTGTTTCCTCCATTATTTTCATCTGGTAGAGGCAGGAAAGCCAATGATGAAGACCTGCAGGCTGTGTGTCAAGAGCCCCACCAACCAGGGCAAACAGGCAAGTCTTGCTTCATCAGTGGGTGCAGACAGCTTGTGGGGGGGGGGTGGGGTGGTGGGGGTGGAAATATGAAATGGGTGAAATTCAACAAAGTAAGTCTTACTTGCTGTCAGAAACCGCCAGGGCTGGCATTTGCCCTCACAGGAAAAATCCCAAACCACCACAAAAGGAATGGATTGGCCAATTAGGTGCATCCAATTAGGAGGGTTCGTATAGTAATGATAACTGGGAAACTGTCGTGCTGAGCCACCTTTGGTGGAATTGCGCCTGGAAGTTTCTCCTTGATACAGGCTGTCCCAGGACGTGTCTCTTTCTCTCTGCAGAGCTGGGTTTCGGTGGCTCTGAGGGTAGGAGCACCTGCAGTGCCCTCAGGTAGGCAGGGACAGGGCTGACCTGGATTTCTGCCTTTAAAAGGGGCTGAAGCACAAGGCCCCTGCGTCAGTGCCACCACCCCCCCACACCTAATTGACAGCCCCAATGCCACTTGTCAATATTCCTGGGAAAAGACCAAATCCTAATTTAAAAAAAAAACAACAAAAAACAAAAAACAAAACACAAAAAGACCATAACATTTTCTCTTCTCCTCTCCACCATAAATTTTCATGTTGCTGTAGGATCCCTGTTGCTTTCTTATTAAAGTAGGTGGGCTCAGCTAACTTCGTAACACAGGTCTGTACAAAAAGGCAGTGCGTTCAAGGTGTTACACGTTAGGAAACCTCTCCTTCTGGCTTGTACCCTCATGAGTGTTCTCCATGCCTGGACTCCTCCAGGTGTGTGGTGAGACCTTTGGGATCCTGACACTCAGCCAAAGCTGCCTCTGCCCCGATCACATGTAAGCCCACATGGGTATGTAATATACACAGGTGACTCGGGCTCCCTGCGAACCTCAGCTCATCCCCAAGAGCCACCTGGCAGAGCATCCCTAAATGCCACCTAGCTCAACCTCATTTAAATACCTGGTATTAAATATTTTACAGCAGAGGGCTTCTGGACATGCCTGAAGGAGGGAGATGATAGTATCAATTTTACTAATAGCCATTTAAAGAGAGAAAGAGAAACTGTTTTACACCTGTCTGGATGGGATTTATGGCACTCTGCACCTCCACTGTGCTGTGGGAAATACTGGCAAGGTCTGGGGCTGGTGATGGCACTGAGGCAGCTCAAACATCTCTTGAGAAGACTCCTGTCCAGTGGGTTTTTTCTCAGTTCTTCTCCCAAGCCTGGAAGCATGAGCATGACAGCCATACCTGGCTGAAGGGCAACTGATGCAGCAGTTTTGGGGGTGGATCAGCAGGCTTTTTGGGTCATTCACAGACCTGAAGCCCCAAATCTCTGCCCCAACACTGAACTGATAGGACATGTTGAACCACCATGGAAGGCTGCACCTACACCAGCATCTTCAGGAAAGCTCAGCAGGCAGTTGTGCATTGTATCCTGAAAAAATGGGAGCAAACAGTGTACATTGTAGGCTGCCTTTTCCACATGAAAGACAAACCGTCCCTGTTCACCTGGAAGAGGTTTGCCAGTACGGAGTCATGCTGCCACCTCTGCCAACAGTTGGCTGCCACCAGCATATTTATATTGTCTCTGCCACGCAAGGGCTTTTTGAATCCACACCAGCATGGTGCAAAACCTCTCCTTTTCTTTAGTCTTCCAGTTTCATTCCTCCATGTCCAAGTTTCCTAGGAGCCACACAGCACTTGGAAACCCTCATCCACCCCTCACCACAATAAAGGCAGGTGTCGCCCACCAGCAAAGTTTGCATGTCCAGCTTCAACCCCCTTGAGCACTGAGATGAGGAGCCCTATGTCCACCGAAGCTGCTCCCACCCTTAGCCAGCCCCCATCTATCTTTCCTGGCTAAGAAGGAAGCTAGAAAATTCCTACGAACTAAGGAATCTGTCTGGTCAGGGCTGGGAGCCAGGACCCCTGCTGGTCCTCTTCCTGCAGAGGACCTCAGCAGAGCTGAGAGAGCCTTATGTCCATCTGCAGCAGCACTTCTTGCATTAACAATGAGCCAGCTGGATGCTCAAGCACCTCATGGTGAAGAAGAGCAGTGGCTCTCTCCATAAGACATTAACAGTTATTGCTATGATCCTGGAGCAAGAGAAGGGGCAGGAAGAGTGAAGGTAGCCTATGCCTCAAAGCTGCACACCCCAGGTGAGGCACTCTGAGGCATTTCAGAAACAGCAGCAGTGTTGTTCACTGCCTGTGACAGGAGTCTCTGCCTGGAGCCTCAGCTGACATCTGATTGTCACTGGAGGATCCAGGAGTGATTGCACAGAGGGCCCTGGCCTGCAAGGAGCCTCTCCAAGGGAGTCTCCGGGGTTTAAATTCAATAGAAGCACTTGGCACTTGAAGTAATGCCATAATAGTGCTCTGTGGAGTTGATGAAAATCCCTTCTCAAGTCAAGTGTTGGCTGTGATGCAAGAAAAACTTGTCTCAAAGGGCTTCAGCTGTTGTCATGGGCTCTAGTGGAAGACGTGGGACAGAGCAGATGTGCTAGCACTTCTGTGCCTATGAGTATCCATCTTGCGTTTAGAGGAGGGCAAGGGGAATTGCAAACAAAGACACACCTCCAGAGGGACCCAAATACTCCTCTCAGTTCTTTCGCAAATCAGAAGGCAGCCCCTTAGCCAGTGGACAAGTGTGGGATGAGACCTGGTTCCCCAGGATGTGGGAGACAGAGAGAGGAACAAGCACAGTGCAAGGAGAGTGATGAAGCTCCACCACCATGTTTGCCAGTGGCCATTACAACACTGGTGACACTGGATCCCGTGGAGGTGAATGCTGGCGATGCTATCGTCCAGCATCCCCAGCCTGCAGGACAGCAAGTGGCTAAAGGGGTCTCACTTAGGGAAGAAGGGATGCGGCAGCTTATTAGCATCTAATTATTTGCAGTGACAGGGAAAGGAATTGAGCACAGCCCCCGGTCCCAAAAGGAACAGCATGGGAAGTTGTGGAGAGAATATTAAAAGGAGAAAACTGATGAGTTGTTGCTGACCTAAAACCAGTGGTGGGGAAGCGGCTGTAAAATTGGATCCTTCTCCTGGTACCTGGTGTCCAGCCAGGGATGTGCTCCTGCTGCAAGGGCAGGAGACACCCAACTGAGAAGCAGATGGCTTGGAATGGACAGAGAACTGTTCAAGGGGATTTTAAATTTCAATTACCCATCAACTTTATATTTTATTTTTTTATCTCTTTCAGCATATTCATACGTTGCTGAAATCAATACTAGCCTCAAAGAAAAGCCTCCATGTATTAATTACATGCATTATTTTATATATTTATTTATAAAAATAAATGGGGCTAAGGTGGTCTAATAAGTGCATTTTCAGTCGTTGAAGGTTAGCGAAGGGTTCAGTAAGTCAGCAGCTGGCATTTATCACATTGATCATGTCAGAGCCGTTTATCTTTTATAACTAGATCTGAAAGGAAGATTGTGTACAAGACATTTCCCCTGGCAGCATTGCTTGCTCCTGCCTAGGAGGTACAAGGCTGCTGCGCTCCCCTTGTGCAACAAGTCTAGGCATTTTCTTAATTAAGAATAAATAAAAAAAAAAGAAAGAGAAAAGAGCCTTCTTTCATCTGATTAAGTAGATAATAAAAATACAGACTACCCTTAAGCGCAACCAGTGATTAAACACTTGGATGCTGAACAAACAGGCTGAATAAAATTTTAATATATAAACAAAGGACTCATCTACTAAGTAGGCAAGAAACTATCACTTGATTGGGAAGAGTCTGTACAAGGAAAAGCAGAGAGCAAGGGGAAAGCACACTGTTTCTATAAACAGCAGTCTATGTGAGGGTGAGGGGGCCAGGGGCAAGTGGCTCAGGCTGAGGACATGTCTTCAGTGCCAGGTCCAGAGGCAACACCATGCAACCAGAAGAGAGCCCAGAGGAGCCTCCCACCACCGGGACAGATGGTGTGGGCAGTCCCAAGGAGCCCCGGGCTAGTAACCCAGTGGTTGGACAGTAGGAGAGGAGAAAGGAGAGCTCAATATCTTTGCAGCCCCACAGTGGGACTGCCAGCAGCAACATCATCCTTCTGCTCTTCACCCACGGGGATCATTTGCCAGGGTTGAGTCTGGTTTTTGCAATATTTGGAGGAGTTCAGGTGGCAGCATTAAAACTCATTTGGATTTCCATTAGAAAAGAGACCTCCACCACTAATTTGTCCCTTAGAGCATGGTGGGATTTCCAGCATGCCAGAGAGAAACATTAAGCCCTACGAACCGAAGATCTCTGTAGTATTCATCCACCCACAGCACACTGCGGTGCCATTCACCCAGAAGTGTTAAATAGTCTTGGATGCACCAACAAGTGCTTTGCCCTGTTTCTGACAATGCTGTTTCATTCCCTAGCTCTGGTCCCCATCCCTGCCCTGCTTTTGGGTCCTGCTGTTCCATTTTTAAGAAGCACAAGTGGCGTCAGATATTACTGGCACCAGCAGCTGCCGTCCTGATACAGCTGTCACCAATTACGGCACTGAGAGGCTCGGAACTGAGGAGCTGAATCCCAGAATCCTGGTCGGTGCCAGCAATACCATGGATCACATTGGACAGTGATGGATTTGAAGGCCACCACAGCAGCTTCCCAGCCAGAGGGTTGCAGAACAAAACCTCCTACAACTATAGTTACATGACAAGGCTTAGCCCTCCTCTAGCTGAATGCAAGACAGTGTCCTGTGGTTTCAAGTGCTGGGAAACCAGGATTAATTTTCCTTTTGGTTACTAAGTGTATTTTTTGTTCATGTTTAAGCTCATGACTGAGCTTAAATAGGAAAAGGCTTGGAGGGTGTAGGACAACTGAGGAGACCCAAACCCAAGCCAATGACTTTGGTTAATTTATTCCAAAACATATCTGCAAGGGCATAAGCCACGACAGATCAGTTGGGAAAACTTTATTTTTCACCTGGGCAACAACTAATGTCCCCCAAAGAAAATGGTCTCTTGTTCTTGGTCTTCATTGCCATGGAGACCAGCTTCAGGGCAGGTAAGACTGCGCTGGGGAAGGGATCTGCAGCAAAAAAGGCCAACGAGAAGCTCTTTTGGGAGCTTTTTTGAAGCCGGGACAAGGTCTCTGCTTGCCCTGGGGGCTTTCAGCTGGGGGGCGGTGCCGAGTGAGCCTGGGCGGAGCCACCACCAGCCCCAGTTTATCCCGCCCCCCAGGGGATAAAAGGCCTCAGGGAGGGCTGGGACTAGTCCCTGCCCAGAGAGCTCAGAGGGAGCAACTAGAGCTGCTGGTGTGCGCTGGACGAGCCCTGTGCCTCTACCAATATACAAGGTAAGGTCAGTCGTGCCTGGGGACTCAGCTATGGTTGCTGCCAGGTCAAAGGCTGTGTTTAGGAAAGCTGTGGACACCCAGACAGAGGCCCCATGCAAACATATGGCGTGCAGGTCTCTGGGTGCAGAGAGTGATGGAGCCTGGAGATGGCAATGGAGCGTAGTGGAGACAACACCTGTATAAGATGTGAACAGGTGAATGATCTGCTCAACTTGGTGGTCCACCTGAAGGATGGAGTGGAGAGGGTGAGGAGCATCAGGGAGTGTGAAAGAAATTGACTGGTGGGACCGCTCCCTGAGAGTAGGGGAACAGGTCGAAGCCCCGTGTAAATCAGAGGACCCCCTCCCCTCTTCTTACCAAGCAGCAGGAGAGAATCTTGGAGAAGGGGGGGAATGGAAACAGGTCCCTGCTTGGGGAAGCAGGTGATTCCCCTCCAAACCTCTCCCAGCTTTCCAGTTACCCCTGCAGAACATGTATGGAGTCCTGCAGGAGGAACTGGCTGATAGAGAGGAGGATTGCACACCAAGACTAGAAAAATCAGAAAGTACACATCGCAGCAGACACAACTTCACTACAAGCTCCAAAAGGAGAAGGGTCATAGTTGTGGGTGACTCTCTGTGAGGGGGGCAGAGGGACCAATATGCCGCCCTGACCTGCTACACAGGGAAGCCTGTTGCCTCCCTGGGGCACAGGTCAGGGATGTGACAAACAAACTCCCAGACCTAGTAAGCCCCTCTGATTATTATCCCCTATTAGTATTTCAGGTGGGTAGTGATGAAATGGGTAGGAGGAGGCTGAAATCAATTAAAAGAGATTTTAGAGCCTTAGGGCAGCAGCTGAAGGGGTCAGGA
>BJBW01008194.1:413-11827 GCA_004320125.1 Scolopax mira
TTCTTCATTAAAGTAGTTTAGTTCATTCTAAACCTCTGTATCTCCTTATCTCTTCCTCTCCTCTCGTTTGGGGGGGGGGGCGGGCATCTGTTGGTCCGGTTTCAGTGATTTCAGCTGAAACCACGACAATTGTCAGTGGGTAATTCAGACAAAATGGTTAGAATTGGATGAATTATCTTGTTATTTCTCTATCAGCTTTCACCCAACATCTTAGACTAGGTCCCTAGCTTTTAAAAGTAGTTAAGGTGAAATGAACCCTATCCAAGGGTACATTGATGCCAGCAAATGAAGCAGTGTCAGGAAAGATATACCACACTATTAAAGGGGCATTGAAACTTACTTGCATCTGATAGCTGATAATTTTTTAAGTTTCAAATAGTTTTGGCATGTAGCAAATGACACTCCCCTTAACAATTCCCTGGCTCTGGAGACAGCAGATAACAAGGATCAAGGAAAAAACATGACAATTTGAGTGTTACCCACCTATTCCATGACGTGGGTTTTTCCACACCAGCTGACCTCACTGCCTGAGAAACTGCCAAAGTACATTTAATTTAACTGTACAGATGTAGCTAGTAAGTCCACTAGTATCAACTATCAATTCTGTTACTTTAAAAGACTTCAGAGTTTATTGTGGGGCAAGAGAGAGCAATACAAGTGTAATCTAGAATAAAACTGATAAGTGGGTCTTTAATTATTGAATCCTCAAGCAATATCCTTTGGGATCAATCAATATAGGAGTTTGCACTGAACATCACATTAACTTCTTTAATAATTTTTTCTCCAATATTAATTTCTTTTATACAGTTTAGCTTATTTTGAAATGTTTATATATGGGACCAGGAGATAGCTACAAAAGCAGCATACATGACTGATGCGTATGAAACTTTCTGTCTGAACTTTGCATGGAAATTTAGTATTCATGAGACGTATGCAGTACACCTCTATTGCTGCTGGCAATACTGATAGCATAGAGCTATTTTGCACTGACAACAGAGCACTGTGGAAACCCAGAATTCAGAGAGTTTGCATGGATTCAGGTGTTCTAAACCAGTAATACACAGGTGTGGAAAGACCTCAGAGGAAAAATATATTCCATGCTGTTTGTGCACAGCAGTTCCACAGGTCTTCACCACTAGAGATGAAGAAGAGATGCATCTGGTGTGTGTTTCCACAGTTCTATTAGCCTCACCTTTGCCCAGCATCTGAATCCTGGCTTACTGCTACAGAGGAGAGAAAAAAGAAAGTTTCTCTTCCCTTAAACATCTTTGGCCAATGTCCAAAACCTACTACTAGTAGATTCAGAGGGATTCCTTTCCCCCTTTATCTGCATCCAAAAACCACTTTCATATCAATTTGGGAGGCATACAGTGAGAGATTCCCTCAGCAAAGACTATGGGGAAGACGGTAATACTCTCTGTTTAGATCCTTCCTTATATAAACCTTAATTTCCGGTTGAAGTACTACACTGCTTTAAACTACTTTGGCAAATGAGGGTGAAAAATAAATAGCAAAGGGAATGCAAAACACATTTGATAAACAATTCCCTGTTTTGTACAATTTTCTACCAGTGTGCAGTCCTCCCTCTATAAAATATGCTGTCAGCATTGTGATGTACATAATGGGCGAGAGGCACAGAAATTTGGTACAGAGCTGTACACAAGTGCACATGCAAGAGCAATTTGGTCCTCCGTGAAAGGTCAAAGGAACTCAAGTGCAAGCTTACAACCAAGAGAAATTTCACTAGCCTACCTGATTGATGTCCCCTACCCTCCCTGACAGTATTATGCTATGTAAAGAGCAAAGTTCGTAATTAGTCCCTTAGAGACAGCTGGTACCTTCTCAAAGTTTAGAACACCACATTCAGATCTCTGTCTTTCAAAAACCTACATATTCCAGATCTTGTCAAAGAAACCCAGTGGGAAATATCAAGCATAACACTAATTAAAACAAAAGAAAAGAAAACAAAGACACTGTCCTAGAAATAACTGTGAAAATTTTTCTCAATTTTCTCTAGTCCAAAAGGGATTTCCGAAATTCAAATAAATCCCAAACTAATTAAATTCAAGGCCTTAACTAGCTTTTGAATCTTTATTATTGCTAGCTGCTAATCACAAAGAGCAATAAAGTTTACATCTACTACTACTACCTCTCATAGCCTGAGAAATCCATATAAGTAACAACAGAGTGAACACTTCATTTAAATGAGGAACTATGGAAAACACGGAGGCTTGAAAAACTGAATCCCATAGGAATAAAGTCAATCAAAGGCACCTATTAAGGAACAAAGTTCTGACTTTTTCAAATGTCCAACAACATTTCACAGTTTTTACCACCTTATTGCTATTCTGATATTGGTCTGCTTTTCTTTACCAATTTAACAGAACTGCTAGAATATCTTTCTATTACACCTATACCTATTTCTATCACTAATAAGTACCAGGGACCTTTGCTTCTAATATAAAGCTTTCATATTATTTTTACTTTTCTGGCAGAAAACAACTGTACAATTGTGTTTCACAAATGTTTATCTGAAGTTCACTGCAAAGATTTCCCAACAGGTAGTGCAGGTCATCTTGTTAAAACCAGATATGGGTTTCAACCTAGATCCAAACTTAGAAGATTAGGCCTTTTTTCTGATTGCCTTGCTTATTTTTCCTCATTCAGAATTCAGTAGATTTGGCAAAAGGTCTTAAATTCAAGACTAAGGTCCTTCTTAAGAAGAGTGAAGTTGCGTAAAAATTACCTAAATTTGTAACTTTTCTTTTTGTATATATTTGAAAGGTAAACCATTCCTTCTAGCTTAAAAGATGCAACAGATGTAAGTCATTCATTTCCATGATTTCCTAATGCATCTGACAGAGTATTTTTTTAATTGCTGTTATTATGTTTTACTGCCAACAGTGATAGCCCAACCATCTCTGAACCCCTATTGGCAAAATAGGAACACACTGATCATTTTTGACAAACTGAAAGCTAAAAAAAGTCAGAAGGTACTTTTCTGGTTCCAAGCAATTCTTTTAAGGACTCACACATTAAATGACAGAGACTACTAAAAACCAGGAAGAATCATTAAGAATGTTTTATAGAGATGCTATCAAATAAAACATCTTGACTGTCTCAGGACAATTTAGTTCAAACTGTGAGGCTTGTAAAGGCTTTATGGAAATGCTAATATGTTCCAAGTGATTGAAAATTGAGATTACACATGCTTACTTATGGATAACTATAACTTTATGAAATAAACTCTTTTGAACAGATAATCGTTTTTTAATTAACAATCACTTTTTTTCAGGACAGTTTACTATTGCTTTATTATGAGATCTAGAAGTTCTGCCAGCTTGTCTGCTCAGCACCAGTAAGGACCAAATCATTAGTATGTTAAGCAATAGAATTCACTTTCTGAAGCGTTTTAGCAAAAGCAAGCTAAATATCTGCCAATGATACTGAGTTGACTCTGGTGAAAGTTATAATAGGTTTTTATCTGTCCCTTCTTACATATTTCTGTTGCTTTCAAAATCAGTACAGATCATTAACCTATTGGACTGTTGCTGAACACCACTCAGATGAACATGGCACTGTATACAAATTCTCTCTTCCTTGCTGTCTCTAGGTATTAATTCTTTCTGATATATAATGTTCCCTGCAAAACCATTGAAGAAAATGCCAATGATTAAGAAACTAAACACTATTAACACTATTTAATCATTCCCTAGTTTACTGTCTCCTACGCCAGTGACAGGGCAGCAATACACTGAGCCACACACACTACCATTTGCTGACAATGCTAAACATTGACCCACTATAAGACCCATTTCAAAATTGTAAATATAGGCTCCATTAGAAAGAGTGAGCCATGGCAGTATACTATAGGCTTATACAAAGTTTTAAAATAAGCTGGATGGCAATGCTATGGTGACCTTAATTATACAGGGATTTTTCTAGGCTCGCTTCTTTTATACTTATTAGCACATTTTATTTTCAGTGACCTTGTACAGTAGCATCAGTTTTATTCTAACGGTACCATTATGTTAGCTTATATTGAAAACCAAATTTTTTATGGGAGCACAAAGGTTAGCTTTGCCAATAATGCTCTCTCTCAATAGAAGCACACGCTCTAATCCTCTTTTTCACTACAGAGTTGATAATTTCAAGTCCTCAATCCATTACTCTACGCTCAGGTAAAAATGAGTATTCCAAGAATTCTCTCCATGTCTGTATGTAGCTGACCTGACCAATCATTTCAGAGCTTGGTACACTCCTTTGATTTGCCAGCAGCATTTGAAAGAGAACCTCACAAGGGAAAACCAATATCTTTGCCATCTACCCTTTTATCCAGGACAGCACTGTGTTAGGATAGGCGTGTTTGGGCAGCAATCCCCAGCTCTGTCTTAGAAGGTAGTGACAAACAAGAACAGTTTTGCTTCATCATCTTAATTTGTCCAAGAAGCACAGAATTGACAGATACAATAACTATCACAACAGAGGCCTTAGACTATTGGTACGAAGTTTATATAATTAAAATACATATATTTTATATATGTATATATACATATATACACTGAAGTTGCAGGGAATACAGAATTTGGGGAAATCATTCTTTTAAGTTTTGAAGAATAAAAAAGCAAGCAATGCTAGAATTTATTCTCTGCATTCATGACAGATGTTGTAGCAAAACCTTTTACTTGTTCCTACTTAAATTTCAACAGATCAAATGCATTTACAAGCATGTCAGAGTTCTGAAGCTGAGATCCAGAGACTGACTTTGATTTGGGTTCTGACGTCTTTGATTTTGAAACTGCCAGGTATTGCTGCTGCATACCAATCAGAAAAGTGCTTGCACTTCACCTTGCAGTAACTTCTAGGTCATGTAACCTACATGGTAAGAGACTACATTATGAAAACAAATATTGTTCCTACACTAACTGAAAGTTTGTGTATACTTTAAGTTACATTAAGGGACTGAGATGAATAAAGCATTTGTAAGCGTGTCCTGAGAATCATGTTCTATGTGACTTTATAGTTTCTATGGCTTTTTTGATTATTTTTACTCCATGAAGAGATGTTTCTGTTTAGAAAGTTTTATATAAAATATCCACTATTACTCTACCTTTTCTCCTAACTAAACTTTGCAGTTTAGTTAGACCAAATAATTTCTGTTTAACTGTGTATCCAATTAGTATTAATAATTTCTAATAATAAGTTATTTTACGTGACAAAGTATTATGCAAATAATAAAAGCCAAATATCATATCCTAATCACAAAATATAGATGTTTATAAGCTATTCTAAAGAGAATCTCTCTCAAAAGATATTAAATAGACAGTGTTTCTAAATGTCAGTATTATTGCCAGAGAATTAGTGAAAACAGATGCTTTTTAAATTCCAACAGGGTTTCTTAATAAAATCAGTGAATCCTTTGTTTTCTAAAGTATAAGCCCAAAAGGTTTACAATACAATAAAGTATTGGAATAACCCTACAGCAATATTATCAAAGACATTCTAATTTATTGCCTATGTAGATATCTTCTGAGGCATTCCTTGTGTAGAAGTACTTTCACATTCCAGAGGTCAAAGACTACTATGCTATGCCTTTTTCCATTTTAAAGGACTAACATTACAGAGACAGGAAGATGGCAGATGGCAATAACCAGGAACAGATGCATGCACTATAAATCAGTATGTCATTGCGCTGCTGATTTTTCAATGAATTAGAAGGAAACTTTTTTATGCCTACATTTTTTTACTTTGTGCAGTTTGCCATTAAAAATAGAACCAGTGAATCAGTAAAATTTATGTCCCACAATCTGCATGATATTAATGATAAATCTGTCCTCTGTCATCCTGACAGCTCTTTTAACACCACTGCAAGTGTCAACTTTGTAGATGACTGACACAAGCAAAGATGAATTGGAATTTTTTTTCTATGAGTGTTGTAGATAGGATACACTGATCAAATGCTTTTCTTGTCTAACAGTAATTAAGTCCTGATTGCTTGACTTGCACCAAAAATATGAGAAAGTGTAGAAGCTTAATTTAAAATTTCATATTCCTCTTTTACCTAAAACTTTCACAGTGTCCTCATTATTCGGAGCTATTTTCAGAACAAACTACCCATGAGGGAGGGGTTCTCTTCTGGTCAAAACCCTCCAAACTGAAACTAGGTCTTGGTCCTATTATTCTCTCTGCAATTTATTTTAGTTACAAAATATCTTCAGCAAGTCTTTTATTCCCTCTGCACTTGTCTTCTTGGGATTGTTTAACCCATGTAACATGGAAATAAATATTTCAAAGCTGTCTTATCCATGAAAAAATATACTGAATTTATTTTGAGACATGCAGACCTCATCATACATGTAATAATTATGCATTACCTCTCCATAGAAAAGAACTTTCATGGAGATGAAAGTCAGATAGAAATGTCACTTTCAAATCTTAAGATTTTGGGAAGGTCTCTAGTAGCCAGAAACTATTTTTTCCACATTCTTTTGTGTTTCTTCTATGATACATTTTAAGAGGAGAGCAAGGGAGTGAAGATCTACTAAAGTATTGCTATTCATCCTATACTGGCTGTAACTGTCCACCCATCAATATGTTAACAAGTTTCCCCACATATAGTCTATTTGCACATAATGTCTATTTGGATTAGAAGAACATTAGGCACCAGATCCTATTTATTTATACAAAACCTGCTACAGTAAGATGCTGAATCTTGTTTGGGACCTCTCCATGCAGCTGTAATGAAATTTGTAATTTGATTCTTTCCTAAACAACACACTGTAGAATCAGAAGATTAAAGATTATTTCTTTCTTTGAATGCAGCAATGAATAAAAGACATAAAATTGTAGAAAAGAAACAGGCAAGAAGAGTAAAAGGGCAGAGACTTATGCCAAGAATGTCAGTATGAAGTAAGTCTTCAAACATCAGTGAACCTCAAATTCTCCTTCCAAGATTTATTACCAAGTGTAATAAGTGGTAAGTAATGAAAGTGCTCAGAAATGTCAAAGCTGGATACTCCCTTTTTGTGTCCCTGTGAGTTTTTTTATTTTAATTGAAATCCATTATCAAACTAGATCCCTAGGAAATAAGATTAAAAGCAAAAGGAAGAACTGCTCTCTTAGCCTGTTACATTTGTTTTAAAACCTGTGTTAGACCTGATACAGCTTCACAAAACGGCAAAAAATTAACAAGTATTTTTTTGTTAGATTTTTCTGCCTCCATTTTCTTCAGATGCATTGATTGCAGAGAATTTAACCAAGGACTACTATTTAACATGGCTCTTAACTCTGTACTAGCTTTAGAATATAAAGTACACATTTCAATATTTGCACTATACTGAACTAGTGAGTTTGTGAATCATCGCACTTTTCAGTATGCCTATATTCCAAATGTTACCACAACCTGGGAGAACAATAAAATAAATGAGATGAAGCCTATGACAGATCTCAGTATGACCAAGGATTGTTTGGGAGTCATTCTTGTACGAGATGGATCTAGAAATACAACCCATTCCATAAACCAGTTAAATCCTTGGCATCAGAAGCTGGAAAACGTAAATAGAAATTAAGGTCTCCAAACCATTTTCTAATCATGCACACAGAAATAGAGAAAAATGTCTCAAAAATACATGACAAAGTTTTAATAACTGATATCCAAACTCCAGATTTCTTAGGTTGCTGTCTAGGCTAAGATACAGTTGTCTATTGCAATATCCAAAGAATACATTGGCAAAAAATTAAATACTGCAGAAAATGTCAAATAAAAAAATGAAAATTAAACTGTATTGAAATGCTTCTGTCTAAAAAGAATATTGCAAATAAGCACAGAAAAGTGATTGTATGATAATGATCTAGATGGAAATCACCCAAAATATCTTCACTATATGAATAAATTTCATATAAATGTTATTCTAAAGAACAATTTTGCAATTATTATGCTTAATGTCAGACCTTTACAAACAGCTGCAAGAAGAAATAAAAGACCTACTATTAAATGAAAAAAACAGCACGAATCACATGATTAAATACAATTGTGTACATGTTAAATGAGCACCTTTATTGAGCTTTATGCATTAAAATAAATTCCCTAACACAAAAAAACGTATCAAAAAAATCTAATCACTTTGTTAGGTTAGCGTGATCGCTTAAGAGCTCATTCAAGAATTAGCACAATAAATTAATATTTAATAATATTCATTACCCCACTAGGCTCACAGAATATTGCAGATCTAGGAATTAAAACCTAACAAAATTACCATCAAAATGATGACACATCATCAATGATGAATTACAGCTATAGTGCAACATGGGACAGTATTTCACAATCGTTTTCTGCAGCAGCAAGATCTCAAAGACATTCAGCTCTTTTAAGATTGCTACTTAATTGCCACCTTCAGTTGCAGATTTCTGTACAAGGCAAAATGGAAATAAACACTTAATCACTTCCTTTTTAGCATCCTGACATCTATCAGAATTATAGGGTGGCTTCGGATGTGAATAACAAGGCTTAATGAATCAACTCATCAAATCCTCCATCTCGTGCGTTTTGGATTTTATTACATTCCCCCCAAAAAATAGATAGCTGTTGTGTTGGTAGGTACAGACAAGATAAGATACTCAGAAGTTTATTTACTGGCTACTGTTATTTCTTAATTGCAGCACTACTGAAGTTGAAGGAGCTCTTAATTCATGGTCTGACATGAAATTGCACTTTTTAGTACATTACTAAATAATCACCCAGTCTATAGCAAATAATTTTTAACTATGAAATTCCAATACTGTAATTTTGAGACAGTGAATGCACAGAACTTCTTAGATTTCACAGACATTTAGTCCTGCAACATCCACTTTTCATAAATCATAGTCTTCATCCCCAGCCTGGATACTAAATTCTTAATATTTAGTCATCAGTCAGAGCTTTTCCTACCCTAACACAATGCCCTGTTCACGTTCATATACAGCTGCCACAGTGTTTCTTTTTAATAAATTCCCTTAGTTTAATATCTAAGTTAAACAGTTTGTTTGCAACAGCAATGCTACACAACTCAGCACCATTTACCTCTGTAAAAGACTCAAGATGCTGCATGAGATCACTAAAGTCACATGTCCAGTAATGTGCAGGATGCTTACTTAATTTCTGTTTATTCTAAACTCTGCCTGTCTGGTAATCGTATGTTTATAACTCCCTTAATAGAGTACATGCTAAAACATATTCGTTTTATCATTAGGTTGCAGTGATGAAAGGAATTGCATAAAAGTAGCAGCTATTCCCAGAGCTGTTTCCTCACCACATTGTGTCAGGTTTATGACTGTGTAGCATTCTTGACATCAGAACAGAGAATCAGACACTTCCTTCTTTATCTCCCAATAGCTGCTTAATTAGAACCCAATATATTAATAATAACTACCTGGTAATAATATTCATCACCTATATGCCGTAATTTTCAAAGCAGTGCATACATTAAGCAATTAATTCTCAAAACAGCTTTATGTGAAAAACAAATTTTATCTCCTTTTTAAAGACTGGAGAGCTGTAGATTTGAAGCGAAATGATACTCCCTTGAAACATCATTTAGAAGTAAGATTAGACCCCAGCAAGTCACAGATATGACAGTATACTCATGTTTTCATCTTCTGCCAATACAACACAAAGCACCACACTGCATTTAGTTTTTGCAGCTTTGCTCCTTAGTAATTTCAATATTAGACTGCTAATTTCTCAGAATATAAGGATTCGTAAGCTACATGAAGAAGAATACCAAAATATTTTCACTGCTATGAATATTAAGCTTGCTCTGTGAATCTGTATTACCTGAAGGACATTTTGATGGTTTTTGGCTCATCTAAGGGAAAGAGGAACATCGGTCTGAGTGAGGCTAAGACAACTTAGTTACCATAGCAATACCTTTCCAGTAGCAAAGCTTTGTTTGAAGTTATTCCAGGTTCTGCTCATTTTTACCAGATGCTCTTCCAGCAGTGCCAGAGTGAACAAAGTTTGGTTTCATACGTGCCAAATATTTGACAGATACTTCAGTATTTCTATACCATAGAAAAATAATTAACTGGATACAGTTTCTTGGTTCAGAGTTGCAAGTTTACCACCTGCTTCATTTGCAGATGGAGCTCCACAGTCGAGTCAACTAAAACAAGGGTTTACATTTTAGGATGTTTGGGGTTTGTTTTGGTTTTTGGTGTCTTTTTTTCCCCTCTGACCCAAATGCTTTAAAGTCGACTTCTACTATTTGTGCATTTCAAGTTGTGAGACAGGAGCTGAATTTTGCTTCAGCTATATGGTATATTTTTGTCAATGTGCCTGTATTGATGGAGGATGCTCAGTGACAGTAGAGTCTCCTCCATTGTATCCAACTAATCCTTAGAAATGCCCTGGAGTGGTCCAGAGATCCCGGTGTACGGAAAGTTATTTAGGTGAAGAGAACCAGACTGATGGCAGACCGGTAAGTGGACAAAGGACTGTGATGGCGGACAATAAATGGATAAAGGACAGGGAAGGCTGAGAAGTGGACGAAGGCCACCTGGAGGGTGACTGATGAAAATGAGGATATGACCACCGGATGAAGTAGATGACCACCAGGGAGCTTGTAACTACTGACACTGGACAGTAGATGATAGCAAAGACTGTGAAACAACGTGTTGTATAATCAACTAATTAGGGGTGTGTAGAAGGGGTGTGTGCCTTGCAAAGTAAAAAGGTGTAAACTAGATCTGTAATAGGTCAGGTGGTCAGGAAGAATGTGAGCTCCAACTTCTCAGCCAATGAGAAGAGAGACAGGAACTCAGGCGGCTGGGAAAAAGGTATAAAATATCTAAAAGCTAAAGATGGGGGTGCCTCTGCTTTGAGATGCACCCGATTCAGTGCTGTTTCATACAGTAAATTATATCTTTGTCCTCTTTAAATTCTAAGTGTGAGTTGGTGTTTCTCACAAAGTCACCAAAAAGGACTTTGAGCTTGATACTCTCATCATATATTCAGGCTTCCATAATTACTAACTCCAGCAATCTCCATTACTGGCTGTGACCATTACTATCTTGTTTTTCTCTCCTGTAGTATTTCTTTAACAGAAGATGAGGAATTCAGTCTTCATTGCTTATGGGAACAGAAAGAAGCTAAGGACAAATTCAAATAAATTTCAATGTACAATACAAAACCTGAAACATACACCTTTGGCTCATTAGTGGTAGGCAGAATCAAACGTAAATCTTGCAGTCTTTTAAAAGCAATTTTCAATTAAATTCTCGAAGTGTTCTCTAAGTGCATCTTAGAGACATTGACAAGCATTTCTCTAGGTAAGTCCTTTTAGAAAAATAAGCTATAATGTTGGTTTACATTACATTTACAGTCCTGGAGGTTCTTGATTCTTTGAATCAAGCTTATATACATCTTCTGAGCTCATCCC
>BJBW01008195.1:3383-68046 GCA_004320125.1 Scolopax mira
TGTGGATGTTGTTTACCTGGACTTCAGTAAAGCCTTTGATAGAGTGTCCCACAGTATCCTCCTGGAGAAACTGGCTGCCCAGGGCTTGGACGGGAATACCCTCCACTGGGTTAAAAACTGGCTGGAAGGCTGGGCCCAGAGAGTGGTAGTGAATTGAATTAAATCCAGTTGGCATCCGGTCATGAGTGGTGTCCCACAGGGCTCGGTACTGGGGACGGTTCTCTTTAATGTCTTTATCAATGATCTGGATGAGGGGATCGAGTGCACCCTCAGTCAGTTCACAGACAACACCAAGTTGGGTGTGAATGTTGACCTACTGGAGGGTAGAAAGGCTTTGCAGAAGGATCTGTACAGGATGTATCAGTGGGCTGAGACCAACAGTATGAGTTTCAGTAAAGCCAAGTGCTAGGTCCTCCACATGGGTCACATCAACTCCATGCAGTGCTACAGGCTTGGGCAGAGTGGCTGGAGAGGTGCCTGGCAGAAAAGCAGTCGACTGTCAGCTGAACATGAGCCAGCAGTGTGCCCAGGTGGCCAAGAAGGCCAACAGCATCCTGGCCTGTGTCAGGAACAGTGTGGTGAGTAGGACCCAAGAGGTGATTGTCCCCTGTACTGGGTACTGGCGAGGCCCCACCTCAAGTGGTGTGTCCAGTTTTGGGCCCCCTACAACAAAAAAGACATTGAGGTGTTGGGGTCCAGAGAAGGGCAACAAAGCTGGTGAGGGGTCTGGAGAGTAAGTCTTATGTGGAGAGGCTGAGGGAGCTGGGGTTCCTCAGCCTCCTTTTTCCAGGCTGAACAACAAAGGAGGCTAAGGAGAGACCTTATTGCTCTCTCCAACTACCTGAAAGGAGGGTGTAGAGAGGCTCTTCTTCCAATTCACAGGTGACAGGACTAGAGGAAATGGCTTCAAGTTGTTCCAGGTGAGGTTCAGGTTGGATATTAGGAAAAATTTCTTCACAGAGAGGGTTATCAAGCATTGGAATGGGCTGCCCAGGGAAGTGGTCGAAGCACCATCCCTGGAGGTGTTCAAAACACGCGTTGACATGGTGCTAGGGGACATGGTTTAGTGATGTGTGGTTTTTTCGTCAGAGTTGGATTATGATTGGACTAGATGATCTTGAATGTCTCTTCCAACCTAGATGATCCTGTGATTCTATGATCCTATGATTTTGTCATTTAGAACACTATTTTCCAAATGTATGAAAATTACATGAAAATGTATGAATTATTGATTTAAAATACCCTTTTTTCAGTTCACACTGCTTATAATTACCATGTACCATAGCATGAATCTCTCTTTCTTAAGTACTTAAATACAGTATATAATCTAAGAATGAGCCAAATCTCTGTAAATGCCATCAAATAACCTGGATTCTATAACTAACTTTCCAAGTAGCACATTCTGATTTACTGCTTTGCTGGAAACACAAGAAGGAACAATAGGACTAGAATTTCTTTCAGGGCTGCCTTTTAACAGAGGTGGTGAAGCCTAAGTATCGAAACAGTCTTTATAGAATTTATAATCTCCAATATTTTTTTCAAGTCTGAATTTGAATTTAGTTCTCTGTGTTCATGTATTTGTCTTCCTTTATATATGTAGTAAGGTTCCAGTGGGCATAGCATAAGGCCGAAGTCTTGCTTCACAAAGTATGATTTTCAGAAAGTCTTACTCTCTCTAGCGTTTTCCATCTCAAGAAATTCAGCAGTCAGATGGAGAAAGGAATGAGAAGGGAAAATTTCTGGGGGCTAGGCAGCGAAGTTTAATATCCAAAACTGAAAAGACTCCCAGATGAATAGAGAAAACCAGACAACCCAGCAGACGTGAACTCTGGCCCACAACCTGCAGATAAATCTGTTTGCATGGACAATTATCTACACAGTCCAATGATGTCAGTGGAAATCCATGCAGAGGTAAGGATTTGTGGGCAGAAGCTTGGCTCTGTTTAGGTTAAGGAAGCTGTTCAGGTATTCTGTTACTTTCTAAAGTGAGACAGACCTTAGGTGCTTTCTGCCATTACATACTTTTACAGTAGACCATGATTCAGTTCACACCACTCATAATTGCTGGCTGTTGGACTGAGCAAAAATGAAGGACTGTGTTCATCCTTCATGACTGGGGAGTTAGCTCCATATCTTAGGAAAGGGCATGAGTGGAAATATGATTTTTCCCTTCTGTTATGACCGCCTTTCTCTTACCACACAACAAAGCTTTATTAAACTTTGCTCAGTTTTCAGTCTTGCATGAGGAGACGCAGATGAAGAAAAGGTGAAATTGGACTTCTAGCAGAGTTTCATGGGACAGTTGAGTTATGTAACTAACTGAAAACAATGATGCTATAATTTATATGGTTTCATGAGAAAATTCTTCAGAACTAAATTCTTAATGCCAGTTTATAAATGTTAAAGTTACTTCTATGCATACTTTGCTATAGTCCACTCATCACTTATGAAATATGGAAGAAATATGTTTTATTCATTAATTCCACAGTATTCTTATCCCAAACTAAGATACATATTTTGTATTTTTAGTTCCATTTCCTCTTGTCTCTCCTTGTTTTCTCCTGTCCTGATTTTATATACTCCTCCTAGCCCAAAAGTAACAGATGTTGCATTGATTACTGATGTAGAAGACTGAATTTACTCTCAGAAGTTGTGAGAGGAAAAAATAGAAGTCACCTGAATAATTCAGACTTCCTTCTCTCTTTTCCTTCGCTCTATCTTTGTTTCTTTTATTATCTTTTTTAGTTCTTTAGACCCCTGTGCTCCTTAAAATCATTTTCTTCCAATGTTCAGAATGCTCCTCTGAGAGTGTTTTCTCTCAGGCACCTGACCTAGTTTAGACTAGCTTTTAATGGACCAAACCTAAAAGATATTGAACACACAAACTTTTCTCTCAAATGTATAATGTCTGTCAGGTTCTGGCCCTAGTTATTAACTTCAGAAGCTAATTCTCCTGGTAAACAGAGCCTTGACAGAGTTCTAGCTGAGAAAACTGACATACTTCATAAGGAGTAAGAATTGCCTGTTTTTCTGAAGTAAATTATTTTTATTAATAAACTTTCTTCTGTTATCCTGTAAAAATTCTGAGTTTGTGAAGTTGTCCAGGAGGTACATAAACTTTGTTCTTCAAATCCTTTAAGGATCCATATATGTATATACTCCGTATCTTCCAAGGCTGCAAAGACAAAATTAATACTGAGTGCAAATTGAAAAGCAAGATTTCTAGCTTAACTTCCAGGTAGGCAGAAAGGAGAAAAAAAAAAAAAAAAACAAAAAAAAACAAAAAAACCCACATTGTTAACAATAGTTACCTGAATGTTTTCTGAAGTCTCCCTGTGACTAGTCTAAATACATTATTGATTCTTACATACTTTTTGTTTGGTTTATTGCCCTGCCTTTGCACTACTGGAATTTCCCACTCATTATTTCTTAGTTCCAGGAATAGTTAGCAGCCACCAGTCATTTAGATTATAAATATAGTTGGGTAACTTTCAGCCTTTATTAATATCCATATGTGAAACAACCGATTGACCTAAATTCAGTTTGTTGCATTGGTGTATAAATTCACTTGAGTTCCACAGGCAACGTCTTAAGTAGTTCCATTTTTTAATATAGAGTCAACCAGGGCCAAAGCACGTGACTGAGAGGAAGGGACATGGGCATCTCTGCCTGTTATTCTGTGTGAACACAGGTATGCCAATTAAAACGTGGTTCTTCCCTTAGCACACCTCTAACACAGATGTTTGGAAGAATTGTATAAATAGATACACTGAGATACTACAGTGAAGGCACATTGAAAGACAATGCAAGATCACTGTGGCAGTTCTAGCCTTACCCCTTTAGCATCTAAGAAAACATAGAAGGCTAATGATACTGCAAAGTTTTCAGTTCAATATAAAAATATATTTTTGAGTTGATTAATTTTAGCTGTTATCTGCACGGCATAACAATCGTGCAAGAAGCATCACTATAGGGAAAAAAGATAGTAGCTCAATATTGCTTGGAGCACCACCGTTGTGGTTAGAGCTTCTCATATCACACTCTTGAAGTCCTGTATGAGGCTATAAAAAGCTCTTAGCCTCTCCTATAGGTATTTGACCGCTTTATTCACTTTAGAAAAAAAATCAGACTCCTCTGATTTTGAATTATTTTATAGGACGTAGCCCTTCCCACACTTCAGCTCACGTCTCCGGTAAGTCAATCAACCCCTGTTCCTATGGAGCCAGAATGTATGGAAGGCAGCCATGCAGCTGACATAGATTGATTTAAAAGACTGTGACCAGAGACAGCAAAGTAATGAGTCCTCCAAAACAGAAGGTTCTTGGAAGAAACTACTGCTGCTGCACATGACTGACCTTTCCATTCATTCCTTCTGGTCTCTACTCAGGAACAGTGTGGTGACTAGGACCCAAGAGGTGTACTGTACTGGGCACTGGTGAGGCCCCACCTTGAGTACTGTGTCCAGTTTTGGGCCCCTTACCACAAAAAAAGACATTGAGTGCTGGAGCAGGTCCAGAGAAGAGTAATGAAGCTGGTGAGGGGTCTGGAGAGTAAGTCTTATGCGGAGAGACTGAGGGAACTAGGGTTGTTCAGCCTAGAGAAAAGGAGGCTGAGGGGAGACCTTAGTGCTCTTTACAACTGCCTGATAGGAGGCTGTAGAAAGGTGGGGGTTGGTCTCTTCTCCCAAGTCACAGGTGACAGGACTACAGGAAATAGCTTCAAGTTACACCAAATGAGGTTCAGGCTGGATATACAGATTATCAAACATTGGAATGGGGTGCCCAGGGTGGTGGTTGCGACACCATCCCTGGAGGTGTTCAAAAGACAGGTTGACATGGTGCTGGGAGATATGGTTTAGTGATGGTGTTACATTTTGTTTGTTGTGTGGGTGTTTAATTTTGTCAGAGTTTTTTTGTCAGCCTGATTATTTATTCAGCATTTTGAAATCCTCATTCTTCCTGTATATTCTAATTTCCTAAATGTAGAAAAATATAGCTTAACCAAGATAGGGCTTGCTTACTAGTTTGTGATAAAACATGCTTTTGCAGCTTATGGTGATTCTTTTGTTCCTTAAAATGGGCCAGCATTTTGGCATTAAGTATTGTTTTGGTGTTTAAACCTCTGAGAAACCAGTGCGCGTGCAGCAGAGCCTGAAATGGAGAACTGAGGTGAAACAGATAAGGCTTGGATCTGAAATGTGTTTATCAACACAGCACTTTAAATGAAAGGATGAAGTATAGCTGAAGCAGTGCACAAATGGAAGGGATGATACATCAGTTTTGCCATTCAGTATGAATGAAGTTTGCTGCTCTAGCTCATGACTGGCCTGAACTTTGAATGTTAAGCAATAAATGAAATTTAGAAAGTAGGTTGAAAGAACAGAGTGAAATAATTAGTTATATGATGCTGCGATACACAGCAGGCAACAATTAAATGTGTCTTCTTGAGTTTTCCTTTTAAAAAATTATTATTTCTATTTAAAAAATTATCATCTGAGGGTGTCAGATGATTCCTTTTCAGCCCAATTATTTCCAACAACCATAACCAAAACAACTAATTTTTGCAAAAGAAAATATTCTAGACTTTCTAGTGTTGTCCACATAACTCTTTGTTCTTGTTCTTGCTTAGTGAAAGAATCTAACTTCTAAGGTACATCATCTCTTTTTTTTAAAGGTTTTGGGTGTTGAACAGTCATGTGACTAAAAAACCAGCCAACAAAAAAAAAAAAAAAAAAAAAACCCAGAAAAAGTCATAAGGAAAAACTGAAACAATTCTGAAAAGAACAAGAGCAGGTAGAGTATACATGAAATATTTTGGCACTTTTCTGCCCATTTTTGACTTAGCCCTCACTGTTGCTGCCCATCAAACAATAACCATACAGATGACAAACTGAACACTTTTAAGGAAAAGGGAAAAGGGAATGGAAACATACTGTTTCTTTCGAGGTCCCTGTTGCTGGAGCACAGAGAAATTTCATACCTTTATCTCCTATTGGCCAGAGGAGGCTTTCTGATCGTACATTGTCTAGAGAAGAACCATTTGACCAAGAGTCCTCAGCCTGAAAGGCAAATAGTTTGAGGAAGATTTTCTGGTGATTTATAAAATAGCAAGAAGAATGAAAGAGAAGTGAGGAATGGTTCTGTGCTGCCCTGACCTAGAGGGCATGGAATGAAACTAGCAAGTGGCAGTAGCAAACTACCTGAAAGGATTCTTTATTCACACAATACAAACCAGTTCAAATTGCCAAAGCCATGGGCCTTGCCATGGCGTGCTCTGAATGTTTGTATAGGTTCAGAATGCACTTGGAGGACTCGGGCAGGGGGGTGTGTGTGAAAAAATATCACATTTGGTAGCTATTTAAACACAAAACATCACTTGTGACTTAGGAAATCCCTTAGCTGTAATTTGCTAGAAGGAATTTTACTCTGGGGAAGTGTCAGCGTGTAATGCCCCTGCTCTGACACTCTCCCCAAGGGATGTGCTGTTGGTCACTGCTCAAACTAGAAAACGGGGCTAAAAGGACCTTTAGTCTGCTCTGATAAAGCAAAAATAATCTTCTTCTAAGTAAGTGATACATACTGTATTTCGCTGAGAAATCCATAATACACATTGGTTCATTATTAAAAGGGCAGTGTTAAGTGAAATTAAATATGTTTCTGACCACATAACACATTCCATGAAGGAAAGGACATGGGGTTTAGAGTAGTGAACTAGTGGTCAGACTAATTAACTCGGTGTTAAATCACCACCGCTTGATAATTATGTAGAAATCTCTCAACAAAACACATGGATTGGACATATCACATCACATATTTACAAAGATGTTTTGCCTAGGAGAGTACAATTTTCTTATCTGCAACCTAGATTCTTTGTTATGTTTGTTTCTTTCTGAAATAAGACCATACTGAGAATGCTAGTCTGTGTCTTTGTCTTAAATAGATAGAAATACTTATCAATCAGATAATTTCTCTTGTAAATCTCCAGGCATCTAGTATTTATTGCTCATTCAAATTTTCAAGTGTTAATAAACTCATTGGGCAACCATTGCACTACATGGAAATATAAAAAAAAAAAATCAATAGAAGTTATAAGAAAAAGCATTCAAGATTTATGATATCTTTCTGGGGTACAGTGATGCATTCCCTCTTGCTACTGAGTTTTTAAGATTGCTATCATAAGACTGATTTCAGATCATTTCAGGGAATACTGGGAGGGAATAAAGGAAATTATTTATATGCTATAGAGGATACATAATTATATAATGTAGTAACCATTTATCTATGAGCTATATCTGAGAAATAGAACTAACTTCATAGGGTTTATAGGGCTTTGTATACATCCGAGTTAATGCTGACAAGAACAAGACCAGGGAATTTAAAAAGTTGTTGTTACTGTTATCAGTGTGCTTCCATTGGAATATCACATAGTATTGTTTTTCACAATTACAGGAATTTGCAGAAATCAGAATATGTAAAAACAATAAAATTGAAGCTCTTTCCCTTTGAGTGAAGAGGAGACTCATTTTTAATAATGACTTTGTGTCATCAGCTTAGGACATGAAGAAGTAGTTTGCCTGCATAGAAGCCAACAGCAGATGAAATTTGCTATGGAGACAGAGGGAGCAAGACACAGACCACATAAATATACACAGTATGTTATTTTAATTCATTCCAAAGACTGTAATTCAGACAAGATTTTTAGCCTGTTCTTTTAATATACTCATTTCTTGCTCTTCAGACCCATTTCTTATTCTTCTTTATTTTATACAAGAGTAAATAAAGCAAAATTATTTGCTTTATTTGTTTTCTTTGTTTCTAATGAAGTCTTTGGCTAAATGATGTACAGTTGAGAACATGGAAGTGTTAAACCCCTGCAATTTTTGCAGTTGAGTCATCCTGCTCCAAAAATCAGTTAAGCTAGTAGTCAACCACTCTTAGTTCTCATACCCTTACTTTTCTAAGTGAGTTAAGAGGCCTATTCTGTTTCCTTACCAATTACCTGATCAGTATATTTTACTTTTAAACTTTTATCTAATCTGTCTGAGGAGAAGACACTTAATTTGTTATTTTTGTTCTTTATGTTATGTCTGTTTATTAAAATTAAGTCAATTTCTCTTGATAGACTGACATAAGCCTCATGATTTGTTAATACTGAGTTGTGACAACAGCTGCTTTTTAAGGGAACGCATTTTGCATAGTATGACGTTCCCTGCTGGTTACATATTCTCTTCTTCCATTGTCACCTTGTTATTTTACTGTCACCTCTGCTTTGGAGTTGCTTAAATCTACTCCCAACCTACTCACACCTACTATAATACTGCACGGTGTCAAGAATCAAAAGTCAGACAAGCTATCTCCTCTCATTTTCTGTTATCCTGAGAGTTTAATGCTTTGTAATATCACCCATGGGATTAATTCATGTCTGTCTGCTCCATTATGGAGATTTGGATATGTATCATGTCAAAATGTATAATAATATTTATTTACTTTTAACACCCAGACTATGAAGTGTGAGTATGAAGACACTCACACAGTAGTATACATGTGCAAATGCAAATAAAAATCTCTTAAATCCTAAGTGATCATAAATAAACACTGAGATTGTTTTGGGTGTAGAACATACATTTACTAAAACCATACTCCTAGTCCATCCTTGTGGAGAATTATTCTGTACCAAAGAAAGCAACAACTGGTTGGGGCTTTGAGCAACCTAATCTAGTGGAAGGTGTCCCTGCCTATGGTGGAGGGGTTGGAACTAGATGATCTTCAAGGTCCCTTCCAACCCAAACCATTCTATGAATCTAATACCAATTAAAGGAGCATAGCTAAGGGCTGTATGTTTTTTACTGGCTTCTACAACACAGAGCTTTACAAAAGGTTCAATATAAAATCTAATGCTACCCATGCTGTCAGAAAATATATTTTCCCTTTGATAGCATCTCACATCCCCTAAGAAAACATGTGGTCTAAGAACTACAATCCTTTAAGACCACGTCATGTTGCTTTAAATCCATCAAGAGCAGCCTTAATTTAACTGTTTATATTCATAGGATATATGAGTTTGTAACATAGTCCTATTACTTTGAAACTTTAAATCTTGATTTCTACATCAACATTGTTTAGAAACCTTTTAAGTTAGTAAACGTGTTTCTTGCCAAACCAAGCAGCAGCAGCTGCTTCCTTTCTTCCATCCATTTCCTCCTTCCATTCAATACTGAAAACCCACCTCTCAGTCTGTATAGAGGACACTTCCACACTGTGCATTATCATCATCTGTAGCCGCTCACAGCTACAGAATGGCCCCATCTGAGAAGACTGGCTTTACATAGACATCTTCCAATCCAGAGTCTGTTCCACAGGGCCCAATGGTGGCACAGAAATTAAAAAAACAGGCAGTTGTGCGTTTGCATCTACAATAAAAAAGAAACCCATTCATTGTTTCTGGTAAAGATTATTGTTCTTGCCAGCAGCAAATGGTGTTGGAACAGAATTTATTTTTGACTTACAGTATTGTAAAAAAAATAGCAAATAGGAACTGGAAACAGTAATGCCTAATGATTTATTCATTCCTTTTGAGCCAAATCATGTACAGAATGAGGTCTAGTGTATCCTAATATTAGTAGTTCTTTTCTTGCCCAGTTTTTGAGGAAAGATTAGACTTGTGACTGTTGTGCCTTGGAGTACCTTTACGTTTAGTTCATATGTTACATAAGCAGTAGAATATGGAAGCATTATCAGTGGAACATTCCTGACACAAGTAGTTTTTAAGCATCTCATTTGAGTAAAATTCTGGACGTTTGAAACAAAAAATGTTGCATTATTTCCTCAACAGCCATGCTGTCCAGGTAGGAAGCAGGTAGGGAATCTTCAGAGAAGCAAAACATACATGGCTCAAGCTCTGACTGAATTAGAGCATACTTACCTAAAAATGGTTAGTTACTATTCTTAGACTATGGTAATACTGTTCACATTCTTCTGTGTCCTGCTCATGTCCATCAGACTTTCATTGCTTTCCATATCACTAATTTGCAATGAAAATCATCCAAAGGAAACATTTGTCAATATCCCAAGAAGGCACATTTCTTTTGAGGAACAAAATATGCAAGAAATAAACTTGCATTTACCATGTAATAGACCCTGGAATCATTAAATCAGTCAATTCTAACCCAGGCCATGAGAAAAGCACCAGTAGCCGTACTGAGCAGAGATGTCAATTGGAATAGTATGGCTACTCAAGAGCTCTTGTAAAACAATTAAGCTAAATGTAACCCAGTAGCTTTGTTTGATTTTATACTCCAAATCTAAATAGTCCACAAATTGTAAGGTCTTATGACACTTTATTTTCATCTTGTTATTACGCTGTAAAGAAGAGGTGCAGAAAAAACATTTTAATAGAATTTGGCAAGTAGTTCAGCAAAAGATTACTTTGACTGGTCTTCATGTGTAAGAGTATGCTAAAAGTCTAAATTTCTGATAAAAGTAGGAAAGTGAAGAAGATCATTGCATATGAAGGAGACCATTGCATTTGTATCAAATATGAAGTGAACAATTACAAAATATTCCCCAGATTACTGAAAACTGAAAAAGTTGATGTGTCATGCTGTTCTCCGTTGTTCCATCCCTGTCATTTAAGGGGGAAAAATTTATTGCGTTTGCTAAGTGCTATGGTCAAAACAGCTCTCTGGTTTGGCCTGCCTGTAGATATTGCCTACTGCTTTGGATGCCGTCAAATGCTGTGTCACCAGTTCATAAACCTGCATGGAGAATTATTTCTCTCCTTTAGAAAAGCTGATTATTTTCCAGACAAGCTCATTTTCATTTGACATTTTAATAAAAAGACTGCTCTCTTGAGTATACTCACTTTATCTTGGAGACTAAAAGTGGAAAGGTCTTATTAGGTCATGGACTTTACCCATCTTCCAGTGCATGTTTGTGCACTACAGTGCAGTTTTTAATACATTGGCTATCAGTGTTTTGTGCCTCCATCAGCTCTCCTTTCCTGCACAAGGACTGATGCTTTTTGGATTGTGACTGGTTTACAATTACAGTGTTCCTGTCAGTGGAATCTTAATGAGGTTTGGTCCTCGAAACCAGGATCCTTTCATCAATGTAACAAGGTACAAGAGAGTTAAGGATCGTCAGAAGTTCTATCACTGTTATCATAAAAATGATAGTTCACTCTGCTACTTAAAATCCTTTTGGGCATAAGGTTCCTATATAACCAAAGATTAATGTCTTTTCCTAGTTGGATGTATGTAGTACATCCAAAATTTCTGCTGTTATGCTCACACAGTTGGGGAAACACAAACACTTTGGTATATTAATATCTGCATAGATATTCAGGGGCTGCTCTTTCATCTTTCCTGTATGTTTTATGGCATTTGGAAACAAACTGCAATGGATCTGTTCCAAAATGGAGAAAACACTAAGTTTGTTCTCTAAGTAACTTCACTGTCTTTGTTTGGGGATACTGAGCAACTTTTTCTTATTTCAGGACTCAGGATATAAGACTTCAGAACTTTCTCTCAAGTTTTGCTGTTTATTCACCAAATCAGTTGCCTAACATGGACATATATTGTGTACTATTAACACCTTGTACCTTTCATTTCAGTTCTTTTTAACTATTGTAAAAGCCTGGGAGAAAAAAGAGGAGTAGCATAAATGCATAATTATATAAAATACAGTTACTGAATTGAGCACAGTTTCTACACAAGGTTAAAAAACACATGTCAAAATATGTTTATGCTAAAATATCATTTATACACAGAATTAATTGTCTGTGACATATAAATGCAGTAGTTCCACAAACAGTTACTTTCTAACCCTCCTAACACTAATTTCTACATTGCTTTGATTAATTGGTCTCCGTGAAAGCAAGTGAAACAGATTTAACAGCAGGAACCAAGAGGTACTTTCCTCAAAATACCTGGTTTGCCTTGAAGGTCATTTACCCAGAAAGCAGAAGACCTTAATTAAAAAAGTAATGTTGAACTTTGATCTTCTACTATAGTAGTTATAATAATAAAAATGCCTTATTTTTATCCTTGAGATAGGACATAAAACTGCAAATTCTAGTCCGTTCTTTTCAGGCTGTAGGGCAGCTTTCTGGATATCAGCACCTTAAAAAGAATAACTTATAGCTGAACAAAAACCAACCCACCAACAACAAAACCCCCAAAGTGATTTATCTTGTTCAGCAGCTGAAACTTGTTTGCCTCACTGTATTTGTAACACACATTTAGTAGTCATTACAATATCAAAAGTTACTGACAGTTTAAGTGTTTTCTAGAAATAAGCAGCCAACTGTTCATTTTTTCCCAGGCTTTTACAGAACTTATTGCTCTCTAATCTAATGTCCACAAACTCATTGTAAACACAGACTGATGTAAAGTAAACACTGAAGTCTTAGTATCAGATAAACTGAAGATTCAACTTTTTTTCTACACAAGTCTTCCCAATTTAATTTACAGCAAATTTTCCATATGTATCAATTTTCATGGGACTTTATAACCTCTGCATTGTTTTCTTACAGTTTTGCTGACTATACAGGGGCTTTGATGATACTTTCAATAGATCTGAATTCAGAAAGGAGGTGCTGTGTACAATAACAGAATGTGTATTATTCAGCAGAGAGGTCAAGAAGAAGATATTTTTCACTTCTTCCAGAAAGAGAAAAAAAATGCTTTAAGAGAAACGCCTTAACTTTTGTGAGAGTTTTTGTATTTTTGTAAAACTTTCATGCTTCTCGGGCATTAAGACTTCCACAAAAGAGAGGAGCGTTAGTGGGAACTATTTTAGACATGCAGAAAAATTTATATCGAAATATTGCCCTTTTGCTTAATTTCTGAGAAGCTTGGAAAAAAAGCCTGGAAAGTGTTTTTTAATGTGCTGGATAAAGGTTCTAAAAGGGCATTTGATAATTAACTGTGTAGAGGAAAAAAGTGAAATGTTTTGTAAGAAAAAGATGCCTGACCAAGTGAAGATTATGGTACTTGGGAAGACTAAACTGATGAAGTATAAAACCAAAAACTGAGGAGTTATGATTAACTTCATGTCCAAAACACTATGGATGTTTTTTGGAAAAAAAGAATTTTTAAGCAAAGTAAACAAAATCATAATTTTATATATGCCAGCATAGACAGAAGCTAATTTTGCGGATGTAATGTAAAGATCTATTTAACTGGACTATTTATCTGGCTCAGAAAACTCAGTCAACCATAATCTGAAATCTTCTAATTACAAAACAACATTGATATTTAGGTTGCAGAAACACGGTGCATTGGTGACATATTTTTTAAAAAATATTAGTTACATTTTTGCTTGGGTTACCTGAATACGAAATATAAAATAGGAACATTGAAGGCAGAAAGAAAACAGGAGGGGGAGCAGGGGAGAGGTGTAAAACCCAGCCCAAAATGGAAAAGGCAGATGTGGCCAGGATAAAGGAACTGCAATCCAAACATTCCAGGGAAATGCGCAACAGCTTTTGCAAACACTCCCCTACATAATTAGTGCTCAGTTTTGTGTGTTCTGACCGTCAGAGGCATTTTCAAAATTGAGCATTCAAAAGCATTAAATCCTAATGCAAATTCCCAACCTGCTTGTCCCCCTGATTTTAGTTACACACTCAGGAACTAATCAATCAATGTATTACTTTAAGGTTTTCAGATAAACTTGTGTCCACCTATTGCATATCATAAAAATTTGATTACCACATTACCACATATGCATCTGTCTGCAGCATCAAAAATATTAATTTATCCAAGTGAGATAGAATAATCCGTGAGTTTACACGTTATTTCTTCTCTTGATAAATTTATGAAGAAATATTATAACAAATACATAAATCTCCAGGCTGTTTTTCAGTCTAGATATTGGCATAAAATTTACAAAAACATTTAACAGCTTTTAAATAAACATGTGTCCTTCAGGAAGATTATATGCATAAAAATGGATTCACTGTAAGGTCATTTTATTCCTAAACATGACAGAAATTTGCTTATATGAATGGATTGGTGAAAAGTTATCAGAGAGATCAAGATCTATCTGCGTCTACTCCAGCAATGTCTGAAGTGACTGGCTGGTCAATTTGTAGGTGGTTTTTTTGCTTTTCAAAATCTCAGCTGAACAAGTCGATCCAGGCTCTGTACTTCCCAAAGTACACAGAGATTGGGGAATGGATAACTAATAACTCTAAAATAACTTGGAATCCAAATATGCTTTCCAAGGCAGCCATTTTGTGAAACAGACTAAGCCTTTGAAAAGCAAAGCCAGAGGCCTCACCTTGAGTACTGTTTTCAGTTCTGGGCCCCTCACTACAAGAAGAACACTGAGGTGCTGGAGCGTGTCCAGAGGAGAGCCACCAAGCTGGTGAGGGGTCTAGAGAACAAGTCAGTCCTGTGAGGAGAGGCTGAGGGAACTGGGCATGTTTAGTTTGGAGAAGAGGAGGCTGATGGGGGACCTCATTGCCCTCTACAACTAACTGAAAGGAGAGTGTAGAGAGATGGGTGTTGGCCTCTTCTCCCAAGGGAATAATGACAAAACCAGAAGAAATGGTCTGAAGTTGCAGCAGGGGAGGTTTAGATTAGATATTAGGAAGAATTACTTTACTGAGAGAGTGGTCAGGCCCTGGAACAGCCTGCCCAGGGAGGTGGCGGAGTCACCATCCCTGGAGGTATTTAAGAGACGTGTAAACATGGCTCTTCAGGGCATGCTCTGGTGCCCGAGGTTGTTGTGTCTTGTGGGTATTTTATTTGGTTTTTTGTTTTGTGGGTTTTGGGGGTTTTTTTGGTTTGGACTCAGTGACCTCAAAGGACCCTTCCAACCATGAAGACTCAGTAATTCTGTGAAATATATTATATAGAAATATATTCGTTTAATATACACTATGTATTAAAAGGCTTTTAAAAAGCAGAAAGGACATGTACAACTTAAAGAAGCAAATTTTTTAAAAAAATTTGATTTGTGTCATGAGGATAAACAGCATCGGAGTTAATGTTTTCATATGAGGAGTTTTAGATTCAGGTAGATGAGTCAAAGGCAAGGAAAAAAATCTGGTCTAAGAGAATATGTTAAAAACAAAAAAAGATATAAATAAGCTCTCAAGATTCCAGAGAAATATAACTTACTGTCTTGTTCATTAAGAAAATAAATTGTCTGATACTCAAATATATAATTTTATCATAAAAATCAATGGAATTAAAACCCACACCTGATTTTCAAAATCTTTTTATTATGAAAATGTTTAAAAGTTCAAAACCTGCGGATCCCTAAACTTCCGGGTGCATTAAATTGCAAAAGCTAAAGTTCTATGAAGTGTTTTTGTTGTAGGGTTATCTCA
The DNA here is from genome assembly GCA_004320125.1 of Scolopax mira. NCBI lineage: Eukaryota > Metazoa > Chordata > Aves > Charadriiformes > Scolopacidae > Scolopax > Scolopax mira. Next base: position 18,723 of record BJBW01008195.1, read on the forward strand.
TTCCAGAGTGCATTCTTGAGCATGAGTGTGTCAGTCCTTACAGAAATTTATTTCAGGCATCATACTTTTCATTTATTCATTTGTCAAAATGTCTAACTGCTGTTCAGTTCAATGGGTGGAGATTGCTGTGTGCTAAAGAAAATGTGCTGCTCTGTTGTTGCCGGCTTTGCCCCATGAGTTTGTGCACGGGAGATGGCAGCAAAGCTGCCCCTGCCCTCCCGCAGGCTCCCACCATGCCTCTCTGCTTGCAGAGCAGAAAGGGTCTAGGTGGGACAGCAGGACTGAGGTGTCAGCCCTTCTGCATTTCTCCTCTCTCCTAGTGTGATCTCAGGTTCTCTTCCATTCACAGAGTGCATGGTTCAAATATTTTTCAGCCTTCGCCTGCATAATTGCCTGCTCTGGTTCCTACCAAACCCTGAGAGTCTCATAGTCCCCTCATCCCTTGCCCTGGTCACTCCGGCAAGACCCATGCTACACACCTAGAAAGTTTTCTCCTTGAATAGTTGAGCTGTATGATGTTTTTTACATTTATCAGTTTTGACAGGTAATTGTTTTGCTGGTTATCGTTAGTCATGTTTGAAGGAAGAACAAAAAGGAAGAGCTGCCCATTTAGCATAGGTTAGATGGTAACTCATTGTAGACAAACATGCTTTCATGGAAATAGAGCTCTTTAAAGATTAACATCACTAGCAAAAATATTCAAAATATTTGTATTAATTGTGAATATATCACAAGAGGAGCATTTTGAAATACTTATTTTACAATCTCACACACATGAAGACCATTTACAATACTTATGGCTTAAAAATTACAAGGTCTCTTAAAAACATAGATATTTTTTACATCTGAAATTAACACTAAATCACAAAACTTTAATAGTTGCTTTGTATTTGACCTAATTGCTAAATCAAAAGGCAAAGAAGAAATACTGTAAGCTCTTTTGGGCAAAGTTTTCTGTTCTTGCTACAAATGTACTCACAGCACACAAGGAAGCACCAGTGTAGATGTCCTTAATATTTAATTGTATTAACCACTTAAAAAAAATCGTGTGATGACTCCGAAACTCTAAAATGGTAAAAGAAAGAGCAACTTCTGGCTCTTGATTCCCTCAAGACAGCTGAGAGACTGCAGGGTCAGCCAACTAGTGACTTGTTGATGCAAATTGTCTACATTGTGCCTTGCTGGTTGACTCTGGGATTGTTTTATAGCTCTTTGGGGACCAAGTAGTGAGGGGTTTGAAGAGCAGTCTCTTCAGCTCTCACAGGTCTGACTAGCTAATTTAATTCTTTTTTGAGGGTTTTCCTTTTGCCTGGCATTAGTGGTGCTCTTTGTTAATCAAATTATGTGTAATTAGACAGATAAGTGAGTGAAAATGGCAGGTATATACACCACCCAAATGCTGTTGGGAGCCTTATCTTTAAAGGTGGCCACAGATTCGTACTGTTGAAAATAGGTCAAAATATACTTAGGGATTCTATTTCTACCTCCTAGTGCATTCTCTCTTGAGACAAATTGATAGTAATGTTTTAAAAAATCTTTTTTGTGCCTGGCAAGGCACAATTTGGATGGGTTTGAACCTGGATTGCCAAGGAGATCAAGCCAGCCTAGATACTTAAGTGTAACTTTTTGGAAGTCAAAAGTGCTTCAACAGGAAGGAATGTGGCAAGTCTCTTTGTACTGACACAATAGGGCTGTGATGTTTATACTGTGCTTGATGTATTCAGGGGCCTGGCTTATGTGTGTTTCAGCACATTGTAAAGAATACACTGCGTTTAAAAATTGCAGAACACAGTCTCTTCTCATTTTCTTTTACATTCAACATAATTTCCCACAGCCATTCCTGAAGTGGTAGGAATAATTCTACAGTGAGGGAATATTGTTTCTTTCATGTGCCATTTTTGCCTGACTCTTCCACAGAAAAAGGCCACAGAGCAAGATCCTTGCTTGTTTATGCTTTATTTCCACTGTTCAGTTCATTAAAAAGACCTTGATGTGTCTAATTCCTATCTACTTTAACACTTGTATAATGAGCATCTATGTGTTTTGGACTTTTGCTTTGTTCTAAAAAGAATCTCCAAAATTTCCTTTCAGCTTGAAACCTGTCAGAGTTTCAGACATCAGTTCCAGAAAAGAATCAAATGCAGTGTTTCTGGGAAGGACCAACAGCTATTTTCCCCTTTTGAGGAGTTATTAGCTCAGCACAAATAAATTAAAACTGGCTTGCTCATTGTACATTATACTCCAAAATAGCCAATGCACTAGGTCCAAAGGAAAACTAGTGCACATTGCTAGATTGATAACATTAGAAGTTATTCAAGGTCAAATTCTGAATTCTTATGGTTCAAATTATTTTTTACTTTTCGCCTAGCAGAAGTTGAAATTTTTTTTACAAGTAACATTTTAGAAACATCTCACAAATATTTAAGTATTGCTGCTGACAGTTTTGCATCTTTCCAAAGATAATGAAGTTATTTTTCCTCTCTTTATTTGAAAAGAGTCTTTCAATATGGTTTTTAAAAAAAAGCTCTGAAAAGACACCTTATTCTAACTTTGAAAATGTTGTAAAATTTATAATCAGAAAAGATCTCATTCCCCACTCCTTCTGGGGAACAACTTCCCCACTCCTTCCCCACTTGCATATAGATGTTTGATTTAAATATAGATTGCTTTTTCACTTACATGACACTTTATTCACAGTTAACAAAAGTGAGCAGGACCAAAATCCAGCCTCAAGATTTTGAATGCTGTTTGATTTGATCACTAAAATGATGGTACCATAAGCTTGTTCTCTGGAGTCTGGGTAGCTACTTCAGCACAAACAGAAATAATGCCGTAACTAGTGTTTTATTTGTATCATAATGTCGCCTGCACTGAGGGGTAGGTACGCTCAGGTGTTACTGTGATGTATTTTGTGAGATTTTATTTTAAATGCGAAGTACTGTTTACGCCCTAGGCGTCAGTTTTTAGACTATACAGTGAAATTGACGTCAATTCTTACCAAGTATATCATGCAGTTTCCATTTTCTTGAATTTTTCTGATTATTTGTGCCCTTGCAGTTGGTTCTGTTGAAACACACAACCCCTGTGGGGGGCAGGAGTCTGGTGTGGCAGGAGGGTGGTTTTTGTCTCAGAGGCAGCTGCTAACATGGGAAGCAGAAGCAGCTCAAGCTTTGAGGATATCCGGGATCTACCCCAGTAAGAAGTTCATAAACCTTTCCATGATCTCTTTGCCATTAAGTTTTAACAGAGACATACAGTAGTGGCATAGCACACGCGTGCTTTTCAACCATTTTACAACAGAAGGTGGCTGCAGGATAGTGCAGAGGTCTCGCAATAACGCTGTACCGTGTGACAACCTGTTGCAACATGCGGCAATTTTTTCTTCTTTTTCCCCTAAGGTTCCAAGGTGCGGCTGTACATTCCTGCCCCCACACAGCAGCCCTCGACGGGTCTTTCACTTTCCAGTCCCCGGGTCCCAAAGCTGGGCACCTCGCCACCTGGCCGTGCCGCTTGGGTGTGTGAGAGAAAGCTGTTTAAAACGGGGATGATGTTTTGTTCCGTTTTGTGAGGTGGAAGAAGCAAACACGCTTGTAAATATTTTTATTAGGAATTAATAACGTGCAGGGTGCTTGTTCTGTGTCATGCAAAGCAAATCTTTTGTGGCACCCAGGCAAGTGCTCACGCACGCACCCGCAAGAGGCCACCATAAAACTACAAGATCCCCCCAGGCTAAAAAGCAATAGAGCAGACACTGATAGAAAACACCAGGCAAGGTCCTTCTTTTTGTGTTGTTTCCCTAAGGCAGGGACCTTGAATCATGAAAATGGGAGGAACTCCGCTTACTGAGAACAGGCGTGGGGCAAAAAGTTATTACAAGTGATGCGAATTACCTTTGTATTGAAATCTTTTGTATCAGTCAGTGAAATCTGCTGGTTTGTTCATAGCTTTTGCATTGCAATGTCTGATTTAACTCAGAACATAAACAGCGGCAGCAGTACAGCTCTTTGCAAATCGTAGTCAAGCAGATTTTTAGAGATGTTAACCATTATAAGAATGTTAATCAAATGCATCCTCAACAATTCATTCGACACTGTGCCTGTATTTAAGAAATGTGATTTTTTTTTCTTCAGAAGCGCAGCCAAAAGTGTGAACGGTCTGAACCTGGTGATCTGCACCATCTGGGAAGTGGTAGAGGACTAACAAATTAGCAGCATAAAGCTTCAAAAGGATTTATCGTTTCACTTGCTGGTGGCACAACTCTGATTCCAAAGGTACAAAGAGTTTGACAGGAATGACAATTACACTTCTGAGGAATAATGGTGAATCCCATTTTGGTTCGTGAGGACCAAGTCTGAGGTATACGACAACCTCCATAAACTGTAGGTCATTGTATATTGCACTGAATCAGAACCAGGATTCTGCTCGTGTCTTTATTTTGTATTTTTAGAAAATATTCTCTCTTCTTTATATTGTAGTTTCTCGTTTGTTTAACGCAAGATGACACTTGATAAAGTTCTCAGGGATCTAGAGATGGTGTATGTAAAGCAGTTAGTCATTTTGAAATTACATTACTCTTCCAAAGGAAGATCTTTCCTCCACTTTCTGAGTAGTTAAAATCATCATGGGTGATATCTTGGGAGCTGGAAAAATAACATTATGCAGCGGTTTTGTTCACAATGGCAAAACATAAAGAGGGACAGTAAGGCAGCTTATGGGAAAGATAGTATAATAACAACAATGACCTCCTGACCTTTATAAATTAGGAAGTGCAATTTCTAAATCAAAAACAGCACCAGAAGCTCTGGGAATGGAAACAGGCTTAATACTCTGTTGTGCAAAAACCCCAAGATTTCCATAACAGCAGTTCAGATTTTTAGTCCTGTGCACATGTCTGCTCATTTCATAAATTCCTGACAGCTGTGTCTTCTGCTGACCTTGGGAAAAAGCAGAGGCCAGTGGGGGGATGCAGCGTGTGTAGCTGGCAATTGGCACTCTTTCCACGCCAGTGGGATGCAGAGTTGCACAGGAGAAGGGGGGGATTTGAATACCCTTTGGTTCCCAGTGGGGTATCTCTTTGTAGTTGAGACCCTCCTTCTCTCCCACAATGTCTACTGAATTGGCTGAACGTTGCCATTGCAGTAAACAACGTACTGCTACCATCAGGAAAGAATGACCCAGACCAGATCTCTGATCTTAAAATAAATAATAATCAGATCTAGTGGCACTCACTAAGAGATTCTTTCCACTGCTGCTGCTTTTAATTTTCTGCATGCAAGTTTTCTTCAATAGTGCGTGTCCTGGAGCTTGACTTATCTCTAGCAAGAGTTTAGTGGAATATCCCTGTGAGGAATGAGGAGTTCAGCTGGGGCATTTAAAGGCACATTCTTTGCTCTCAAAATCATGACTATGGTACTCCTCCAAATCACAATACCAGCCTTGTAGTCTTGTTTTTCAGCATATTCATACAAGGCTATTCACTGTTCTGCCGTTTGAAAAAAAGGATGTTTAACACCTTCAGATATGGATTTAATCAATTGGAGTAGATGCTTTTCTGAATTTTCCATGTGTGTAGAAAATGATCTGCTGAAAAGCATACATTCTCATATTAAGGAGCAAGAAGATTTCACACCTAAAAGCTACTTTTTTAAAGTTGTTATATTATCCCAATAAAAATATATATTTTTAAATTGTATTTATTTCCACTTTTCCATGAGACACAATCGTTTGGAAAGGAGATAGAAAGCATTTGGTCTTTAGGAAACAGAGAGTAAATGGATCTCAAATGAGGCATAACAATGTTTTGATTTACAGAATAGTTTAAATCCAATTCATTAGCATAAGTGTTTCAAGTAAAAATATTAGAATAATTATTATCTCTCTTTGTGGCACAGAGTTTGCAGGGATGAAAAAGAATGAATGTGTGGCATTTTCATTCTGTTTTCCAGATGTAACTTGGTCACCAGAGCCCACCACAACTTTGTTGCTACTACTATGGAGTGGTTTTGTAGTATCTTTCTACTCAAGATATCAAACAAAACTTTCCCAGGCTTGCCTGTAATAGACCAAGCAGTTCTTACCAACATACAGTTAATAGGTTTGAACTAGGGGGTTTTGTTTTGTTAAAACAAAACCTGCAGCCCATATAGAGCTTAGACATAAAATGAGTCCAGATCAGTAGTATAATTGCAAACATATTTATAATTTTTTTTAATAGATCTTCTTTATCTGCCACTGTAACTGATGTTACTAGTACAGACTTTGAGGCTTTCAAACACCAGACAGTGATTTAGTGTTCTTAGGACAGGATTCATCTTGAAAGGAAAGGTACTTTGAAAAGCAGAACAGATCAGGGAATATAGCTAAACTTAGGTCATGAGTTTTTCTTCTATACATGACATTGGACAAATAAATTCCTAAGTGCTGCCCCTTTCCAATACTAGATATATGATGGGCTCTATGAAAATATACTAGAGTTAGCAGCAGAGAAAAAAATGTGACAAGTGTTCATGGATCTGAAGAAATCCCATAAAAGAGATGTCGAGAGAATCCTTGCAGTCAGCCTCCTGGGCCACCCACCCACCAGCATGAGCAGCAGCAGGGCTGGCCCCAGCGTGGTACACTTCCCCTCCTTCCAGAAAAACAGCTGGACGTTGTTTCTCCATTCTAGGAAATCAGTGTGCTCTTTGGGACACATGGAGCACTTACAGTCCAGAAGAGAACGTCATACCTACCTCATACCATCAGCTAATGGAAACTGGTCTGACACTACTCCTGAAGACTGCTATTTCTTTTTTTTTTTTCAGACGGTAATTTAATTTTTGATGGAAGACTCTCGTATTGCCATATTCTCTGACCTACTTGCACATCTCCAGTGGCCTTCATTTGGAATAGGTTTTTTTAAACAAATTCAATTGTTTGCCTTGGTAATCTCTTTTGTTTCCAATCATGTTAATAATGAACAGATCAAGAGTTAAAACATTTAATCCTGTGTTTTTCTGTTTTCTGTTTTTTCTAAAGGATGACTCACACAAGCACGGATGGCCTTTTGTTATTCTTTAGTAAAGTCAAACAAGAATATTTATTCTCTTATTAGAAAAACAATAAATCAGCAAACAGAAAAATGTGAAACAATATTTTTTTAAAAAAATATTGGCTGTATCTTACAGTTATTGTTCTTATTTTATTTTAAAAGGACACAAAAAAAGTGTTCATAAAATGTGCTGGATTGACAATGCTGAAGCCTTAAAATCTGGAACCTTTTTATGCTGAGGTCCCATAGGAACCAATAGCTGAAGTACAGGACACTTGAGTCCTTCTGGGAACTACATGTGCTGTCTAGAGCAACACTGATTTCAGCAGAGTGACTGATCTGCATAATGCACCACCACTTTCTACACAAACCCCATGGTAGAAAGGATACTTTTTATGATGACTCATTCTTAGACTGCTCTTCTGGTGGATTTAACAGGTTTCTTTGGGATTGTGTAAACCAAAATAAAGTCATGAATTCACGTCCAAGTTTATTCTTCAATTTATAAATATTTTCTGCCTTTTCATGTTATTTTGATGTCCCAAGAACCACAAGTTATAGACCACAAAAGCATTTATAAGATACTCTCCTGCCACAAAGTCTCGTCGACATTTCATTAACTACGTCCTTAGGTGTACAGGACTGTGGCATTTCTTTAAAAAGTGAAGGTCTGAGGTTTTTTCAGTTGTACAGTTCAGAAATCTGAACTAGAGACAAGAAGAAAGGATTCCTTGCAAAATAATTTTGACACCTCAGTGAAAAGGAGGAGCATACTCACCAAGGCATTGGGCCAGTGTTCTAAATTAACAGATTCCATCATTGGCGACAAGAGTAGGTGTATATTCAGTACAGAAAAACCACGCCCTGGCTGTAGATTTTGAATTCCCCAGCACTCGGTACACCCAAAGGTCATTAAACCAGTTTGGCTTTTGTCCCTTCTGCAGTGAAGAGAAAATGCTGTGGGTGCTGTCTGCTTCCCCCCCTATGTGGTCATAATGTTGGCTCTGCCTTAAGAGCCTTCACAGCTGTGCTGTCACACAGTTAGTTCCCAACATGACTCAGATGAAGGATTTTATTTAATCGGCACAGCACTTTGGAAAAAAAAAAAAAAAAAAGAAGATTTTCATTTGTGAAAACCACTGAAGCTGCACAAAGCTGAAAACAGAGCGCATGTGAACAAGAGTCTGCATCTCAAAGGCTGATTTCTCATTGCCTTAGGAAAAAATTTCAGTGAAAATGGAAAGATGAGAGAAGAATAAAACAACCTCATTGACTTGGCAACTTTAGTTCCTGGAATTGTCCATTAAGACATCCATCATTTGCATTATTTCATAAACAGGAATGGTTAAAGAAGGGTACGGGATTTTATTTTTTTTTGGTGGCTCTAGGTTCAGCTTTTCTTGTAGGCCTAATATTTTTTAAAAGCAGCTTTAAGAGAAAACAATGTCATCGATGTATCTTAGCAGCATCTGTTGGTTCAGTAAGTACAATTTTGGGGAAAAAAAATTTTCTTTACACTTACCTAAATCCAGCCTTTTTCTTTTCTCCCTCTTCTCCCCCCTACCCAGGCCCTGTCCATTTGGTCACTATTTGCACTGTTTTCAGTGTTTTATGTCTATGAAACTATATACTCCTTTATAGGTCCTGAGGTTATTTACTACCATTAAAATTCAATCCACACAGAACAAAAAATAAATATCTTGTTCCTGACATAAGGGTAATTACAACGACAAAACCTGAAGATTTTCAGTTCAGATTAAGCTCTCTTGGAAACAAGGGAAACAAGCTGCCAGACTGTTCTACAGGTCAGAACTTTGGGATCTTTTAAAGTAACACTTAGATCATTTGCTTGAAGACTGACCTTTTGGGGAGGTGGACCTGAGGTCACCTGAAAAATATGTAAGAGCATGTCTCTCATTTGTCTTTCTGAGGCAGAATGTCACTAACCACAAGACTCAAGCATGCACGAGGAATCCCAAATTGCAGGAGCTGAATGAATACTCCAATCTTCTGACGTACAGGTTGGTCAATAGTTTTGGTCTACACATCTTTCACGGTATCCGCAGTAAAGCGCACATACACTCAATGAGCCTTACGAGTTATTATTCAAGGTCCACCCATACAAAAATGCTCTGATTCTGATATGAGTACCTTTTTCTGTTTAGTTCAGGTGTCAAGATGTTTCATCCCTGGGAAGGTGAGTATTAACCAAGAGCTTCTTACTAAATACTCCAAAACTACCCCGCGAGACTCAAGAATCAAGGCAGCTGGGAATTCTAGGGGGCTGGTTTCTGTGCAGAGGATGTGAAAAGGAAGCCTTTGATCATAAAGACCAGGTAATTAAAAGAAAACAAAATGGTGGATGCCCAGTCAAAAGAAATTGACTCATGATGGTAAAAGGCAATCGCTTTGTGGTTTTACACTAGAACTATAAAATCAATTCTATAACTACTCTGATGTAAAGGTAGCAAAATGAGAAATTTCAGTGTATCTGAGCATTGGCAATTCATTGTTTGCTGAGCCACAACAAATATACTGCAGAACCTAAGGAAGTTAAGGTTCATAGGTTATTCTGGTTTTTATGCAATCATTAAGTGATATTGGTTATGCTTCTACACAGAAACCACAGCATTCATTTTTGTACAAATTCAAGCACACAAGTTGATACTCCACACAATTACTGTGATGAACATGTAGGCATTAATACAGAAAACAGAGTGCCAGTAAAAAACTGATTTGCATGTAATTTTGATAAACAGTTAATTTAGTTTAATTCTCATTCCATAGCTGAGAATGGTTTGGATCCAGTAGATTGGTCTGTTTGTAGATTTCTGTTGAAAAGATCCAAAGAAATCAATCCAGGTATTATTAGATGTTGTAGTTCTAAAGGAGAAGATAACCTTACAGGTCCCTGCAAAAAAATTTGAATTTTTTTGCCCTACCATCTAGGATAGCTCAATAGGAGGTGGTTATCTGTTGTTGCTTGTAGCTACTTCAAGTTCATAAACCAAATAATGTAACCTGTTAAGGAATATGATACTTGATATGAAACCCTAAGATGCATGAAATAATTCTGCCATCCCAATGCAGATGACATAGAAAATCGGGAAGTATTTAATTAATGCAAAAATTTGGTGTGCATTTTTTTTTAAATGTATCAAGCCATTCATACACTAGGAGTGTGTAAGACACAGAAGAGACCCTCAGAGTATGTTGAAAGTGGCATATTTAAAATCTCTTCATAAGTGCTTCAACCTCTTCCACCTCAGGTGATCCTAGCCAAAGAGGACTTTCTAGTTTAAATGCAAATGTATTTCAGAAAAATAGGTTTTGAAATAAGACTCAATACCAATCAGATTAAAAGGTGACTTCAAGATGCTCTTATTTTGTCATACATACAGTATCCCTTTTTTGAGTATAGCAGTTCATGACATTAAGGAATTACTGATAGGAGGGATGATTCCCTGGGTCACTGTAATCTCAGCAACACTTAAGAACAAACGAATGAGCACTCCTGCAGTTAATGACCTGGATCAAATTAATCGACTGAGAGTAGTAATTAGTTTGGTCATTGTTTTAGTAGGGTTGCACTCTGTGACAGCTTTCTGCATTCACTTTGGAGTCTGCTAAACTTGGACTTAAATCTTGGACTTAAATTCCCACCAAAACTAAATTCATAAGAAAACCTGCTTAAGCCATTTTATTTGGAAAATAAATTTTTGTGTTCTGATCCTATTATCAGTAAAGTTTAGCATGGAATAAAGAAAAAACTATATTTAGAAGGGATTAGTAGTCTCAAATTTTATTTTTTGTGTGTGTGTGTCCACTATACCTTCTTATTTGAGGAGCAAACAGTACAGAAAAAGGTGGTACTTGTTCTTCAATCTTTTGAAATGTTTTAATGACAGCATAAAAATTATGAATTTTTTGAAAAATTTTAGTTTGGGAGATGGTGCTACTGATTTGGGACCTAGTTTTCTTCATAATTTTTTTTACATTTGCCTTCTCCCCAGGTGACACAAAATCATGGTGTGAGGCAGAGATGGTGAGAAAAACAGTGGAACACAAGTGTTGCAATTTTCAGGCCTGCCTTTCATTAACTCTGATTGCTCATCAGTGGAAACACCCAGGTTTGCTCCTCCACTTCTGGGATTCTTTCAGTTTGTGCGGCAGCATCAGGTACTTACCTATTATCTTTGTTTTGGAATGCTAAGAATTAAAAATCCTCGTTGAGCTGTATCCATTGATTCCTAATTAACATGAAAAAATGCTTTACCAGAGGACTTTTTTTTCACGTGCATATCTCTCACATACAGCTCACACTAACTGTTCATATGCAGGCTCGGTGTGTGTTTCATACACATGCTAAAGTTCCAGATGTGCTGTGTATCTTGTTTAGTGGACTTTATTCTTCTGTAAAGCCAAGAGAAATATTAATCATTCATTTACTGTTAGGGGATGGGTCTTCTTCTCATGTTTCAGTAAAGGGGGTGGAAAAGTAAAGTAAGCCAATTTTTTTCCTATTTAAGGCCAAAGCTGGGGAATGCTTGTGGCTGAGTTCTGTACATGGCCCGGTGCTGGAAGGGCAGGGAACAACCGATGTTGCTATTTTGAATAGATTTCTTTCCCCCCCCCCCCATTTTTATTTTTGCACAGAGAGTCTCATGTCTAATATTTAGACATGATGAGCTTTGTGCAAAAAGTAACTTTGCTCATTCTTGCCGTGTTTCAACCCTCAGTTATTTTGGCACAACAAGTCGGTGAGTAATTCAAGCTTCTTATGATTTAATGTTTTTATTTTATTTTTATTTTCACCAATTATTTTAATAGCTTGTAAGAAATGTGTATTCACAGTTCTTACCAGAAAACTTTCCCTTTGCTGATTCAGCAGAGTCAGATATGCAATGCTGAAGCTGAAAGCTGCGGGAGTTTGCACTACCATCGCAAAGATTTCTCTTTGCTTTGCTCTCTTCTCTGGTTTAAAGGACTCTATGGGGCTTTCTGCCTGAGATGCATTTGTTCTTGCTCTTACTTGTTTTCCTGTTACAGACACTGGAGAGTTTTTGAACTATTCTTTTAACTCTTGGAATAATATTTTAACTGTTAGCTCTGCGCTGCCTGGAAGTTATTTGTCACCAGCAATAAGTCTTTACTTCCAGCTTTTTTATTTGGAGTTCTCCTTTGTAGTTGTACATTTTCCACTGGCAGCACGGGGGGTTGTTTAAACAATTTGTGTGCAGAAAAGAGGCTTAAAATTCTAACCAGTTTTGATGAAACAGTTTTTAGGAGCGATATATGAAAATATGTCAGCTTATGGGTTTTTTACTTTGACATAAAGCAGGAGGGTAAACTAATTCCCTCAGTGAAATAATTTGAATTTTGCATCTGCAGGCTGTTTCTGTCCCTCACAAGATTGATTAGCAGTCTCTCTCTAGGAGTCCATGAGTGTTGCGTGCGTGCATGTTTACAGAGAACAAGAACACCAAAAACCAAATAAATATGGTATTTAGAGGGAGGGGGGGAATACTTTGTAAACAGTAATTCAACTTAGAGTGAAGATAATCGCAGTATGAGGATTTAAGTTAAACAGATGACATTCCAGACGTACAACTGACCTTTTTTGGATGTGCTCTGTTCCTACTTGCCAGACGTTGTAAACCAGACCTTCCTTAAGATAAAACGTTTTTCTTTCTTGCAAATCTAAAAGATGTGCTAAGTTTTATTCCTGCATCGAGGCAACTAATAACTTTATAAATAACTTGATAAGCAGCAGCCAAATAAACGGTAGTGCAGTAAAGGAAAGCCACATGCCTTTAAAACCACACCCTACCCTAGTCTGTAGGGTACGAATCATGAAAATGATTATGTTAGCCATTTCATGGCAAATCTGTCTGCCTCGGCAATACCTGGAAAGGCACCTCTGCTGAGAGGTTGTCTGTGAGTCCACCAGCAGGCTGTTGGCAGTGGAGCAGTTGGAGCTCAGGAGGCTCTGTGCATGAGCAAATCAAGTAACATCCTCTGCAACAGATGCATGCCCAAATACCCGCCTCCCTCACCCAGCATAGACATAGGAGAAGCCCTGTAAAGTATCTTAAAAAAACCCCAAACAAGCCCTAACACATATAAAGATGTTCTATAGAGAGTAAATATAATATACTGTGAACTGATGCTTATCTCTTTCTGTGTTTACAGTATATAAACTGTCTCTTCTTACAGCAGTAAATAATATACATATTGCATATATTTAATATGCAGTGTGTGTGTGTGTATCTTTAGAGGGATAAGGACTAATGGACCATGCAATATAAAAAGGAGGAATATCAGTTTATTTCTTCCAATAACCAAATTCTCCCCTCGAGTGCCAGGTTTCTTTCCCTCGCTCTGATCATAGTCCTGGACATTTCTGAGGTGCAACACATATTTAACTTAAGAAATGGTAAATTTTGGGTAGAAGAACAATATACAAATGAAGTGTGAGGGAGTATTCTCATTTTTCTGCCACATTCCTGTTTCATGGTGTAGTAACATTTCCTTACTGGGCTAACTTCCATACTACTTACAGGGAAGAGGTTATGCAGAGAGACTGATAAAACACTAGTTATTCCTTAACATATCAAATTCTGTCCTCTCTTTGAAATTCTCCTTTCTACATGTTTGAATATGCTTTTCTCACAGAAAATAGTAATTGAAGGAGTTGATTATTAACATCATTAATTCATATGCAGAGCAGTGATGGACTGTGAATCGAAATTTTCCATGATTCAAAAAAGAATTTCCAGACATGCTAAAATGTTCTCTTGTCAAGAAAAATGTTTATATGGTTAGTATCAAATGTAAGTCAATATAAAATTTTCCTTGGGAAAGCTTGCCAGGAGACAAGGCTTGGCAAGATATTAAGGAAACTGCTCAGAGTACACTAAGTTTAGGATAGTCAGATGTACCTCTGGGCTCTATGTTTCTTTGTGTTGCTGTAATAGCTAGGAGTGGAGATTTGAGTACAGCCTCAGGTTGAACCTCTTCAAAAGCTCAGGATCTGGATATTGTGGAACAAGCAATTTTCTGAGACTGCCATGAACAAAAGCTGTATGTTCTGGTTACCCACTAGGATACTTTTAGCCTCATATGAAACCACCTATCCACATTTCAGGTTTTCTGATATGTGTCAATTTAGTGTAAGGCATTTGCAAGCCCTGACACTATTCAAGATAAAATGCCTCCTGATAGCTGACATGGCATGAAGCTGGTGCTACATCATGACAGATGGTTCACATTCTGGAAAAGTATATTCAGTTCCACCATTTGAAGGCACCTTTACATCCTGCATATTAAGCTACCAAGAAGTGTAAGAACTTTGAATCCTTCTTTGGGAAAGAAATCCATCCTCTACCCAGCCAGCATGTTTTGTGCAAGCACTCGTTGGCCTTATGGCCTACATTTGTACCATTTATCTTGAGTTTGTGTAGTCAATCTAGACAGCTACTTCCAGAAGACAGCATAAATTTTAGCTAGACAGACTGGAGGTATTTGGCAGTTTCCACTGACTGAAAAGGAAGCACGTGCACAGCCCTGCTCACATCAGTGCCAAAAGGGAGCTCAGATGGATTTAAGCCTGTTTCAGCTGCATGTGAGATGGTTAAGGGACATCTCAGACACCTGGATCGTGACACTTCTCATATGTACACCCAGTAGTCCTTGAGGAACTTCACTGACATCATCAGGAAAACTGTAATTCTCTAAAAACACTGTGAGAGTAGATCCAGAAACCCTTAATTATTATTCCAAATTATTATTTTTTGCTCTAAAGTAATTTAGTATTTTCCTTGTAAGTATTATCCTGGATGTTTAATCAGGAAGCTCATTTCTGAGGTAATGGCTGAATCCTAAAATTTCTCTGAGAAGACTTATTGACCTTTCTTATTACTTTCAGTCACAAATTACAGTTTTAAAATTAAATATAACCATTACATGTAGGTTTCAGGAGGCAGCACATGAAGAAGTCTTTAAGCTGAGCACCTACTTCTTATCCCCAAGAAAAGAAGGATGAAATTTTAAGAAAATTTGTAAGCAGCTTGGTTTAGCCATTTTGCTTTCTTCTTTTATTAATTGAAAAGGATTAGATAGGTAATGAAGTAGACAGGTACTGCAGTGTATTTGTGAGACTGACAAACTGTTAATTTTAGCACTTACTTATATGCAATGTTGCATACATGTATTCTTCATTGATAAATTAGCTAGCTTAAAGGTAAAGCTAATTACAATGAGAATTATCTTCAAAGGTTTTGGTACCACAGAAAAGTCCCCTTCCGGAGTTTTGAAGGTAAAACCAGATGATGTATGTCTGTGTGCCAACAGATAATTACACCATCTTAACTAACCTGGACTACATGAGAATATGAAGGATCAGGGGACTACTGCTCTTCCATTTTTCCTCACTGTTTCTGACTAAGCAGACAGCAGGCAAGGATATGGTTAGGAAATCTGAAACATTCCTTTCTGGTCTGGAAAAATCATGCTAAATTAAAGCCTGGGGAATCCACCCCTTCTAAACATTATATATATGTTCTTGGAAATATGACAAATTTCATAAACACATTTTAGATCACACATCCCTGGGAGACATTAGCCTTAGGAAAATTAGACCATTATACATCTCTTTCATTATTTTCCAAATTTGTTTTTGGTTTGAGACCAAATCAACATAGACTGACTTTTTTTAAAGATGAGGTGGAGTTGGAAACATCCACTGCTTTATAACAAGGGGAAGAAGCAGAGGTAGAAGGGTGTTGCCTCTGGCACAACTATTACTGTTGATGCCTCAGTCAACGTCATTACATTTGCTGCCTGCTTAGTGCTGCAGATTACAAGTAGATCCTATTTCCTCTTCCAGTTTTTGCCAAAGTTTTGAGGTTTGAAATAGGCAGCCAGGTGTCACTTGCAAAATCTTAGCTGATGCCAGCCTTACACAACAGCTGGGTGTTAGTTTTAATTAATGCTATTCAAGAGAAAGGAAGGAGTGAATTACTAACACTTTTTTTTGTTTCACAGTCTGGCTGGCAAACCAGACTGACATGGATCTATTAGTCATTGTCCCAGTTGTGTGCTAATGTTGTTCAAACATTGTTGTTTTGATCGTTGTTTTAATAAGAAATGTGCAGAAAATGGGACATACCTGACTGCATAATTGAGAAAGTATGCTGTAGGTCAGTAATGGAAACGATGCAGACTGTCATTTAGCATTTTGGGTTAAAAGCAATCTTTTTCAGTTGAAAGGTTCAGCCTACCAGTAGGGGGAAACAATAACAAAGCATGCTTTCCCAGGCTAGTGTGCAGCACGAAAACTATATTGTTCTTGCTGTTTTCATGTTAGGTTAGTAATCTGGAGAAGACCACAGGCCACAGCTGCTGCAACAGTTGCAAGTTTTAATTTGTTGGTTTGAAGTAATAATTCATCAAAACCCACAGAAGTGGAAATTAGTGCAATGGTCATGTCCATTAATATTCCAGATTATGTTGTTCTTTAGTTATGCTTGTTTAAGAAACTAGGGAAAAGATCCCAGCTAAGAAAGGAAAACAGTTGGCAATGGTAAAGATATGTTGTTAACAAAATGGGCTTTTTTTTCTTTTTTTGGTCTTGGAGTGGGTCTAGATTCCCACATCATTGCAGCAACTTGATATGATGGAGCAAAATTCAATTTATTATTGGCAACACCCAAAAAAATAAAACTCAAAGTTGAAAAGAGTATAATAGGATCCTCTCTGATTCAACATGACAACTGTTAGCTTGGTCTCCCTGTGGTAGCTTGGTAAATTGTAGATTGCACAACTTTAACATGGTTTAGAGTTCAGTACCTACTACCTGCACGTCCACAGTTTTGAGACTTTCTGGTTTGGGGTTTTGGCAGATGATAAATAATCTCTAACTCAAAATGGAACAAAAATATTAGTTTCAGTATTCTGCCTGCTGCAATACTTTAACAGACTACCCCTGCTTCAAGATGTCCATGATAATATACCATGTAGTGAGTACTCCAGGAGTGGTGCAAGAACCGTTGTTTAATTTCTTTACCTTTGGCTGTTGCAGGGAGCGTGGTTGGGTGCAGAAGAACGCTGCAGCCTCTGGCTCTCAGCACGCTGCCCATCTCCAGCCCAGGGGATCCAGTAGATTCCTCTTTGAGAGAAGGCTTTTTAGGGCTGTGCTGCTCATGGTGGTGTTATCTCTGTTCCAGAGATGCTGTGTGGTGACTCACTGCAGTTGGTTTCCCGTGGCCATGCTGGTACTAGATACAGGAGCCAGTGCTCTGGCTTAGTTACTGCTTCAGGACAGCTTCTACTCTACGGGGTTTCTTTCTTCCATTGAATCTTTAGATGCACAGGGAATGCAAGGCTTTACTTTCTGGCCTGTCTGTGCCTTCTTTGACAAGAGATGTTTTATCTCTGGAGAAATCTATAAGGAATTCCTGATCTTTCTCCATTTAGCAGTCAGACACTTTCTGTTGCAGGGAAATATGATTCCTTTTTTTTTTTTTTTGTGCAGAGACCATGCCATTAATATTTCTTACATTGGTTTGAGAACTTAACAGTTTCAAAGATTATCCTTACATTGCTCCTGGCTGTGGCTGTTGAACTGATAATCGCCACAAGCAGTAAAAAACTATGTATTAAAGGAGTCAGAAAGTCTCCTCTGTAAGTATAACCGTTGTGCTTAGCCTATCTTAAGTGCGAGAAGGGTGCAAGAAGGAATAAGTTCCATCGGTGACTGTGGAGCAATCTTTCACACAGAGGCATAGTAAATTATATTTTGCATTTAAATTTTCAAACAGTTATTATTTTTTTCTCATCCTGTATTCCATAGGAAAGGTTTTCTCCATTTTGCTTTGAGGAAACCTAGCCTACTTCCAACCGCTACTTTTATTTATTTATTTTCACTTCAGAGCCAATCTTCTTGTCTCCTAGCTTGCAAAGTTGAAGCCTCTGCCTGTTTCATGTCAAAATGACAATGGAAAACATGATATAACCCCCTCCAACAACAACCGTTTGTTGGCTTTAGTTTGGATAAGCTTCAGCCCTGAGACTTCTGGCTTTGTTTAGTGAAAGTACAGCAGAAGAGATTCCTTTCAGATTAGCTAAGAGACTACTTCCATTTTCCCTCGTTTACGTCAAACCCTTCATTTAAACATGAACTATCAGAATGAGAATGAAAGCTGTACCTTCTTTAACAATGCCTGCACATTTTTGTCTTGCTTTGATTCATACTGGTACTCTATGAAGAAATGTCTGCCAGGGAGGAGAAAGCATGCACAGGACATTGAACAGGAATGTGATGATAATGGAAAGATATATAAGGCTGAATGTGCTTTGTTATTTTAAAAGGCAAGGGCTTCTCTTACATCTAAAGGGGCACCCAAATGAGTCTGAAGAAATTGGGGATGTGACTTATAGCTTTAAGACTTTAATGGAATTTCTACCAGAATGGCCTTTGGCATAAGAGACAAAGCTATCCACTACCACAGCAGACCCATCCCTTTCTGCTGCTGGTTTTCTCTTTCAGTTACTGTGCATCCCACCATGGAGGATGGCACAGGCATCTCTGCTTTCCTGCCAAGCAGCAAAAGATTTTCTTCCATGTGCAGAAATGTGGGCTGCTATGGTAGATTTAGGCACTGCTTTATTTATTCCCAGCACTGCAAAGGGCAGGAATGCCCTGTGCACCTTTGCAGGAGTAGATAGGAGAGGGTGATCTGTGTCTGGGAACTACTTCCCACAGCAATTTGTCACTGGCAGTTCTTGGAAAACTTCTGGACATAATTAATTCACACTGAACTTCCCCACAATTCATGTCCAGTGACCAGGCGGTGCATTAGCAGGCTGTCTGCTGCAAACATCTCTTTGCTTCTGTTCTTTTCCTTCTTCTGTCTCTTTTCCTTCTTTCCATTTTCTTTTAGGCAAAGATGCAAGGGCAAAACTGCAGCTTCTTTTTCAGACAGACACGAGAGAAACAATTGCTCACCCGGACAAAGCTAATGGAAAATATGGGAAACGTCGCTCATTGTTCCTTTGATGTTGAGTGTAATAGCCATGCTGAGCATCAAAGGAAAACAAACTACATCCCCCATACTTTCCTTCAGCTATAAGCAGCAAAAATAGAATTCATGTTCTCTTGGAAAACACTTTTATGTTCATGAGAGGCCCTTTTAAAAAAATTTATATTTTTTCCATGTTTGGCTTTAAATCTACTGTATGGTGTTTTCTTGTTTCCCTACAGAGCAGCAGTCATTCTGTGCCAGCTGTTTCAGAGAAGAATGTCCTAGTGAAAGCAAACAATAGGCTGTGTAGTGGGAATTGCGAATCTTTGAAAAGAGTAATTGAAATCTGCTCAGACATTTTGAAGATTCTTTGCACAATATTCTAAGCCTGTTGGTGGCTTAGTCGTTGGCAGGGTGGTCCTCTTTGTAGAACTCGCTTTTTTGTATGAACAGAGAAGCATAAATGGGGGTTGGGGAGCGGGAGGCAAGAAGAAGGGGGGAAGAGGGGCGTTCAAGTCCAACTGATTTTTTTCCTGTTAGAGCAGCTGAAGGGAGAACGAGCATTGTAAACTTCTTTCAGTGAAGAATCCAAAAAAAAAAAATAATCATTCATTTATCAGGTTTTCTCTGGCTCAGGCTCTTCCACTCATACCTTTTAAGGACTCTGGCAGATAAACTCTGGTGGATCTGGCTGTGTCTACTGATGATGTGCAAGCCCTTGTCTGCTACACAGCACTGTTTATTCTCACCCTGTGCCAGCAGTTGTTGCTGCTGCAAAGGGCAGGGAGAGCTACATGTGTGCCAGCCTTCAGGCTGCTGCTTCAGTAGCAATGCTTCTGACCTCTGATATCAATTAAAAGCCAGCTCTGTGCTTGCAGGCTCTTCACAGCACCAGACATGTGGATTTTCACCTGTTGAAGGATTTAGTTAGGAATATCCTTAGGTCTTCGTGCTTGAAAAGTGGGCACAGAACTTGATACTTAAAAGTGGCCCCAAAATTAAGACAGTTGTCTTTGGTACCCTGAGAAAACCCTCACAATACCCGCTTTGGTAGCCTTAGAAAGTTGATAATAGGAACATTGTATCGAGGGTACAAATAGCCATTTAATATCCTCTATGAGGCAGATTAAGAAGAATTTCAAATACTGCCATCTGTATCCAGAAAACTGTCCAAAATGGATGTGAGGCAAATTAGTACAAACTGGAATAATGACTTGATATTAAAGCAAACTGTATTGCAGATGAAGCTAGGTTAATGATGCTCTATGTATTCAGAATCTTGCTTCCCACATCCCCACCCCCGACCTTCTGAATTAGAATTAGAAATACCTGTAATTTGTTGGAAGCCAAAAATATGATTCCTCTCTTAAGGATTCATATCCTTATATGAATATCCATATCAGGATAAAGAATGCCAGAGTTCTTTAATCAGTCACTGGAATATGAAATACAAACCCTTCATTTACTTCCAACTTCTGAAATTACAGTGAAATCAATAAAATTGTGCAGAGAGTTATGTTAGTGTAGAATTTTACCCCCTGCTGCTTTACTTATCTCTGATGTAAATTCACTATGGCCGTGGAGTTATATTGCAGCTGAATTTGTCCAACATATCTGAAAATATAAATGATATTACCATATGTACTATACTGTATTGTAACATTTCCCATCTGTTTCAGTCTCAGGAGAGGAACATTGAATCTAGATGATTTCTTCCAAGGCAAACCACAGAAACAGCATTGCATAAAATTGTTAGCCCTCTCACTGAGCTAAGGGAAAAGAGAAGATTATGTCACACTCAAAACTTGAATCACCTGATAAAAATTGTTTTAATTACAAAATTAGGCAATGAAAAAAAAATTATACTTTTTTTTTCCCCATACAGCCTTTGAGTTTTATCTTGAAAGAATCTTAAAATATCCTGAATTAAGTAGTTATAGTTGAGTGTTTTACACAAGTTGCTGTGTAGAGCAAGCTGTAACAGTTATCAGTTTCCAATGGTTCTCTTTCTCTGAGCAGTTCAGAAGCTCAATTGCACTTTCATGATGCTTTTAAAGTCTCAGACTGGTTGTATAGTCTGGGAAACCCGCTTGCACACAATGAGTTTTTCAGGTTTTCTTTATTCTTGCCAGGGCAGACCTACTACAAGAAATGTTGCAAAGAAAAAGAACCCTCCAATGTTATAAAATATTACTGGTCCTAGCTAAAATCAGAAGCACAGAAATATGTCTTTGAGATATACCTTGGGGGTAGGTTGGGAGCTTTTTGGAAAGTTCTGAAAAAATGTTGTGCTGGATTTTGGTAAATTTTTCCACTTAAATGATCCTAATAATGTTGAGCATGAAGCTATTGCTTTTCTTTAGAAATTATGTTAGGCCAGCTTCTTATGGAATAAAATTGGAAGTGCTCATGTGTTCAAGAAATTAAATTACCTTCACACTTGGACTCTGACTGCAGAACTCTTCAATGACTGTCCAAGGAGTAGGCAGGATGTACATTTAAAGAAACTAATAAATCCATAAAATCATCACTAATCACATCAGACCTTGAATTTATGTCAGTTTCTGCTTGGTTTAAGACACAAGTCTTTGCGCCATTTGGCATCATTCACTCTAAAGACAAGCAGCACATTAAAATCAGATTACCACAGAATAGTGAGAATGTGTGCCAGCACTACAACTAAATAGCCACAAATAAAGTGATTGCAGCCTGCTGTTTATTTTTAGAGTGACACCAAATGGCACAAAAGGTGATGTGCCAAAAAATATTTTAATGTAAGAACAGAGGGGATAGAAAAATCTCACAGGCGTTTTACCAATAAATGGAAGAGTGACTGAAAATTTATGCAGTGCGCCCTCTGAAGGTCTTTGAGTGCTCTGAATTAAGATTAAATTCTTACTTACTGTGTGTCCTGCTCTAATGCAAATGGTTACCCCTATTAAAAGGTTTGATCTCTCAGGCACAGAAGACCTTCAGTTTCCACAGTAATGATTAGAAGTCAATGTTCTTTAAGTCTGAACCAAAACCCAGGAAAATCAAGGGACGTTCTTATCCAGCAGTGCCTGCCTTTATTCAGGAATGAATGATACATGTTCTGTAGATTACAGCAGAAGAGCTCTATCTCAAACTAAAAGACAGAAGAGCAATTTGTGAAACATAAATGTTGATGTGTGATAGATTTGGCTACTTTAGACTACATTGCCCTTGAGAAGAACTATAGACCTCTGAAGATAAAGGAGGAAAATTAGAGTTCTTAACATAAATCACACTTTGAAATACTTGGAAAAAGCCAATGATCTGCAAGTAAAATAGAGGCATTTTGGTTTTTTTACTTGGTAGCAAATATGCTGTAAGAATATTTTTTAATCCTGGTATTTCTAAAATTTCTAAAATCTGCAGAAAGGATGCAGCATTTGGAGCTTATAAAGGTGAATGAAGGGAACAAGCAATGATTTGTTTAAAATGCAAATACTTTTTGTACCAGTGCAGACCTGAGTTTTTTTTCCATTTTGTAATCTGAAAGATAGGTTGGTTGGGTCTCAGAGCAAGGACAGGTTGGCTACGTGATGTAATGATCCTTTGCTTGAGAATCCAGCCCCTCTTATCATTGCCAGTGAAATAGTGTGTATCTTCTTTCTGCAATTCCTCTGACAGACAAGTACAGTATTAAGATTAACCAGCATTCTTTTATGCTGCTTTTTTTTTCTTGCTCTGTATCTGAGTAAAGAGGAAAATGTCTGCGACTGGCACAGTGTTAGAACTGTTCAAAAGCCAGCTTTTTGGCAGATGAGCATCCCTAGAAGTAAGAAAGCTTCAGTTGAAGTCTGAAGTCCTAGAAGGTAGCCATCCTTTTTGGTGTGGAACTTGGGAAATCCGTGAACCATGTATTTGTACTCCTTTTCCATTTGATTTGATAGCAGTTCTTCCTCATACAGGATGTGAACCAACTCTGATATTTCACATCCTGCTTTTAAGTGCTTTATCAAATGAGGTTTCATTCCTGATACCTCCAATCTTACGGTGGACAAGCTATACAAAATATTACATCAGTACTGTTAAATCTGAAAATGTCTTAATAGGTAGGTATATCCAAATTGGCCTTTATGACATACATTATGGGAAATGGATTCAGTTAATTAGCTGATTGTTTTAAGACAATTCCAGCTGTGAGAATGTCTATAGGCCTTGCAGATGAAAAAAAAAAAAAAATCTTGTTAAAACATTTTTCTCATATTTCCACCTGTTTTCCTGACTCCTACAAACTGACACTATTTCAGACTTTTTGAGTACTAAGTACTTACCTGACTGGAGAATATGTGGACAAACCAGGCCTTTCTGGCTCACCAAGCCAATTAGTTTATTTTTAGAGTCCGTTTGTTTCCATTACTGATTACGGGATGGAACGAGTATGTTTGATTTTCTTATAAACATCATCATACTACCAGACAGGGAGCCAAAACCATTTGCTTTGAGGTAGATGCTGTGACATTCTTTTCTGCTCAGTAGATGGAAAGCAGCAATGCTGCAGATGCTGGGATGGATTCTTCTGTCTGCTCCAGTGTAGGGGAGAATTACAGAATTTTCATTGAAAGTGAACAATGTATCTCCTTTGGTTAAACAATATATAACAGTGCTAGAATACACAATAAATAGATGTGTTTACTATAAAAGAAATGTAAAAGCCTTTTTTTTAAGTAGCCATCCTGTTAAGCAAGTTAAGAGTGAGGAAGCACAGACTTTGTAGAGTAAAAAGTCCATAAAAAGCAACTGAAGGACCCTTCTTAGCTTCAGCAAAGTTTGGATCCAGTCAAAGTTAGAGCCAAGGCCGCTTTCATTTTAGTGCTTTAGCCTTTACCAGATTCACTTTAAATAACAGCAAAAAAAAAAAATGTTTCCTCAACTCATTGTATTTGTGATCAGATTCTCGCAGATCAGAGCTCCTCAGTTTTGCTTCCCAAGCCATCACCAAGCAGCTGCTGAAGGATCGTGAGTCACCTCTGTGTGGACTATTGCCCTTTCTGAGGCAGAACCAGACAAGTTCAAGATGTTCTTTAATTTCTAACCATTTAGTCCCATCTCTGCACATGGCATATGTGAGTCTGCTACTAATGCAATAGCTGGACATTTGCTTTGGCCAAAGTGGAAAGGCTTGTGGTTTTTGAGGATACTATTAGGAGATTTTTTCCTTTTGCCATATAAATGTGGCTAACTCATGATCACAGCACTTGCACGAATGCAAAGCCAAAAGCAGCTACAAAACAGATCAGCTTCACAGGTCATAGCACTCAATAACAAATTCCAGTTCTCTTCACTGGAATAGGGATTATGTCCCATATGACATCTGTCATCCTTCAAGCCTACAATGACCATTTTTTTTTCACTCATACACACTTAGGCTCTTTTATGTACCACACTTATAGGTCCATTGAGACTAAGTGGTGATTTTCCTTTCAGCTTTCCCTATTGGTCCACTTACAGACAGCTGCTAGTCTGCTTAGGAAATGGAAAATAATTCAAAACCAGCATATGACAGAGATTCTTTTGCCTTTTTAACTTTTCTTCGCTTTTTAGGCTGGTCCAGGGAAATGCTACTCGTGGCAACATCTTTAAAGCTGTGAATGCTCAGTAAAAAAGCATAAATACAAAGTTATCCAGGCTTTCAAATACTATCATTTAATGTTTTGTACAATGAATTAGCAATTGCAAATGACACTATTGCAACATACCATTACAATAACTGCTATAGAACTGAAGTGCTGTATAGCCACCATATTTAGGGCTTTGGAAAGAAGTATAAGATTTTGCATTGCCCTAGGCAGATACTGTTGAGTTTTAAATTATTTTTTTAAAATCTTGGGCTAATATCTATGTTTAGGAATCAATAAGAAAAGCTGGCTAAGGCAAGCATGTGATTGTTTTACTGCAATTCTCGAAGTAGGCAAGTTAGCTTTTTCATAAACTTATTATTACTATATGTTACTTGCCAGAGCTTTAGCACAAATCAGCTTTCCAAAGGATTTTGGAGCTAACAGTTAATCTTTATGAGCAATGCAAAATGCATTATGTCATAACATGCTGACACACAGATCTACATCTGAGCACAGAGGGGGTGTCTCGAACAGACTAAGTCTTCCCAGATGTAAGTTTCCTTTGGAAACCTATTTAATACTTTCATTCTGCCAAAAGCCGCAATGATTTTCATTGCAGCTCTCCTAGCTTATTTCTTAATTCATTTAACAATGTCCAGAAAGTTAGAAGCAAATATGAATGTCATTATATCCAGATGGTCTCGATTTTTTTTTGGTCTTTCTGTCACACGGTGCCATCTACAGTAGAATAACTGAATGACAACCTTGTAAAAACAGAAATCTGTTTTATTTCTGTATTACTGTAAAATTATGTCAGTCATTTTGTGACACATTTTGAGTTTCCATTATTTTCATCTATACTGTTGACTAAAATGTGGAAAGGTGATTATCTCAGTGTGAAAAATTAGTCACTGAGAAAAGCCTCTGCTTCAGAAAAGAGCAGCTGTCTTGAAAACAGATCTTTTCTGAGCAGCAATGCAGAAATATGAGAAAGATGGCCCTTTTCTGCTCCGCATTCAAGCTGTCCTCTTCACTGTAAGGCAGCAGGATCACATCTCTGGAAATACAAAAGCAACAAAACAAATCAATGAAAACGAAGTAAGGATGAAGAAAAAATTGGCATATGAAAATGCAAATTTTTGGACATCAATTTCCTAGTGAATAAGAACATTGCTGTCTTAAATACATAGTTAAAAAAAATAGTTGTGTCTTTGAGAGAGAGTGATTTCTATATGCATATGCAATTCATATAGCTGTACATTACATGTACACCTGTAACAGTATTAATTCTTTTTGATCTGTATTGTGGTATTTTTATTTAACAATTATATATAAACTGTGTTTTGCCCTAAACTAAAGAAAAATCATCTCTTCTCTCCTTCATTATGTTTGTAAATGAGAAGGAAATTTTAAGCTGTGGAGCTGGGAAGAGATTAAGCAGAGTGGCAGCTGAGTACATCGCGCTCAGGTGAAGTGGATCTGCGTCCACCCATAGTCTATAGGGTATATTCAACCATCTCCTTTTAGAGGGACAACAAGCTCTAACCTCCCCAGTAGCTTTGATGGTATTCTCTCTCACACAGTATACTGCTTTTGAGGTCTTCAGACTAGGCTGTTTGGTTTGTTTTTTTTTTTTCCTAAGCGTCCACTATGAAATCCTGGTTTGTTAATGGAGGAAAATGTTTCTCACAGAAACAGTCAGCAACTAGTTAAGCAGAGGATTATCTTATTTACCCGGGATGCAGTGACATGATTCTGCAGTGTGAGAGCTGAGAAACCAAACCATTTTTTTTAGAAACTAAATCTAGCTTGCCAGACTAAGGAAGGATGTCTAGATCTTCAGAGGTAGTGGCTGTTAGGCACTGTCCTTTGGAGCAGCACCTGGTGCCATGACCCTGTGTCATGGTGAGTAAGAAGAAGAAGCTGTCCTGGAAATGAGCAGTTCTTCTCCACCTCTCTTGTGCAGGAGCTGAGGTTTCTGGTGAGAGCCAAAAGGTGGAGAATCAAAGGGAAAAGGGAATTTTTAAGTGATAGAATATGTCTGAGGAGAATTAGTTTTCATATGCCACTGGAATATTTTAGATTTTAAGATATTTTTGTGCTACCAAAAGTTGGTTGAATACTGGCTCCCAGCCAAATATCAGGCACAGAAAAAAATATTGGCTTGAAAATGTTTGAAAAGTACTTTTGAAGTGTCTTGCATCTTGTTGTTGTCCTAATCAAGCTGGTGGTCAAAACCAACTTTTAAGTAGTGTCAACCTTGACAAGTAAGCATTTTCCTTTTTGCTTTTCTTGTAAATGAAGAGCAGAAATAACGTAAGTTGGTGTATGCAGAAAGCCTGTTGCGGGGTTGAAACAGGGAAAAGGAACCTCCTGTCCCATGCAGTGCCCTGCTCTGAGATCCTCACTCTTGTTCTCCACTCCATGAGGCAGGAGTCTTGACTATATTCCCCGTTGCCCTTACAGAGCTCACACAAGGAGGTGATGAATTTCATAGGTGACATGAGGGAAAAGTTGCATTAATATGGCCAAGGAAAAGCAGCTGAGTGAGACTTCACTGGGAAGGGAGCAGAGTCTGCAAAAATAAGCTTAGTTGAACACATGACAGCAAAGAAGGTGAAATACTGGGGTACAAAACACAAGAGGATTCATGAAAGATGAAAAAGAAAAGTACACGTTATGGGAAAGAGGAAACCAAATAGAGTAGAAACTGACTGAAGCAGAAGAAGCATGAGAAGAGAGGAAACGGATCCAAGCCTGTACCATGCCAAACAGCAGGGTGTGGATGTAGAAACAGATACCCAAATAAAGAGAGAAATTAAAACAAAGAATGTAAGGAGAAAGAAGAGACCAGTGTACAAATGCAGTATTGGAAAAGAGAAAAAAAAGTCGAAAGATGCTGCATGTGAAAAAAGAAAAAGGGATTGCCTAACCCATAGGAATGAACTGCAGTGTAGATTTGGATTCAGTCTCATACATAATTATGACCATTACAATTTGTTGGCATTCAAAATTTTCTGTCTGGAGCCAGTGGAAATTTGATGTCAGAGCTTTGAATTACATCTCTGAGCTTTTTTTTTTATTTATTTTGAAGGGTGATGTGTAGTAAGTAACTTCTGATATAAAAGTTTTAGGGATGATGTAGTTACACAAATAGCCCTTTATCCAGAATTTTGTGTTTGTAAAGTGCATTATTTTGAATTTTACACAGGAAAAAATCTTGTTCCATTATTCAAGATATTCACAGATACTTACATTTGTAATCTGAGACTTCCCATAACTTCTACAGAACTTACAAGGAGCTTGTCTAACTTCACAGTGTTACTTTCATATTGGTTTCTTAAATTACTGAGTTTTCTGGATCTTGTTTCTCTAAGAAAATACAAACCAAAAATTCAATGTTTGAAGCTGGTTTTCATCTGTCTCTTCAAATTCATTATCTACAACAAATTTGACCGGTAGAATACCTGTTGGAAGGAATTCACAAAACCATGACTATTACACACGGAGTTTTTTTCTGAAAATACAGACACCTGTAACATTTGAGCAGGTCAGATGACATATTAATTGCAAACCATCTGGGCGATTAATGTGAACGTTCTTTTAGATCTATTGCATATGGTGGTTTTCAAAAAACACTTTGAAAAGTGCTAGCTATCATTGCAAGATGCTAGTGACAAGAGTTTGCTCTGGACAGATGGCTTAGTCCACGTCCATGTCTAAGTGCTCGTGTTGGCACGTGGGGGCCGGTGATACACTTCTTTGAAAGATTTGGCACGTTTGCTTTTTAGCTGCAGTAGAGGATTCAATTGCTAATTACACAGTTACTCAGTCTGACACTAAAATTACTCTAGACGGAAGATTATCACAGATTTAATTGGGCTTTGGATCAGCTCCAGGAGGCTTCCATTGAAGTCTATTTATAGATTCAGAGCAGACTCTGCAATTAGTATAACAGATCCTCCCAGTGTCTGAAGAAAGTATTTAGCCTTAAACCTCACACACATTAAATATATTACAGTAGAAAATAAAATAGACTATCCAACAGCTTTCCTGTTATTAATCTTTGACTTGGAAAACACATTTGAAATAATACTGAGCACTATTTTGTCTTTCTTTCCAGTCACAGGATGTACCCATCTTGGGCAGGTTTATGCTGACAGGGATGTTTGGAAACCAGAGCCATGCCAAATCTGTGTGTGTGACTCGGGATCTGTTCTCTGCGATGACATCATCTGTGACGAACAGGAGCTGGACTGTCCCAACCCAGAAATTCCCTTTGGAGAGTGCTGTCCGGTTTGTCCACAAACAACACCACCACCTACAAGAGTAAGTTTGTCCTCAATGTTGTTGCTTTGGTGTTGCCACCTTCTTGATGGCATCTATCAACTTCAATCCATTTTATTTTAGATGCTCTTAAATGCTTTTCTTCAAATGCTAAGCTTATCGCTCTCTGACTCTAGATGGGCATTTTGGATGGGCAAAAAAAACCCCACAACAGCTTGATCTTTCACAGTTCTATCTTTCTTTTTATTTTATTTTTTAAATTCAAAAATAGTGTATTCTGTCAGAGAATTGGTGCCAGATCTGATAAAATACTTGCAGTCCTTTGGGCAATGCAGCTGAAAGCATGAAGTCCTGTAACCCGTTTCTACGTAGACAGCAGGCTACAGATAAATAGTAGGAAGAAACAGAGGGCAACGATTTGCCATTACATTTTTTCATTTTACAGAGAAGCATAGGAATAATGCAAACAATAACGCAGCTTATTTGTTCACCGCATGTGCAATGTCTATCCACAAAACTAAAGTCGACACAGAGTTAAAATTGGACAATTTTCACAGGATACCACAGGTGTACGTTTCTTATCAACTCAATTCTACATCATCACAGAGTAAATTTCCTTTTGCAGAGTTATTGCTGATTTAATGCCCTATAAAGGAAAGGTGAATCAAGCCCTACAACCTTAATTTATCATCATCTTGTTTATAGATGCCAACATTGCCTAAACCAGTTTCAGCAACTTAACCTCAGGAAAATCAAGAATGTTAGTATATGCCAAGTCCTTTGCTTAGGCAACTTCAGTGAGTTAGCCAGCTATACTGAGCTGTAAGGTTATCCAAATCCTTCTTTAAGATCCATGACATCCATGAGATTCTGTTTAAGTACATAGATTTCTACAGGCACATTGAAGATTCTTATCAAGAAGATAAAAGAGTGAAGAGACATGTATATGAAAGAGGAAGGCAGAAGGTGCATCCATGCAGCTCTATAGTATATCTGCTTAAAATGAAATGTCATATACAGATATGTCACCTGGTGTTAGTCACACCATGTTACTGCAACTGTACTGCTTCCAGGATTACATGAGCTACTTCACTGAACAGTTTTAGAGATGTAAATGAGTGGTACATATAAGCATGCCGGTGATTTAAGCATAGCTCTCTCTTGTTGAGTCTAGAGGCTTTTATCAGTTCTGTGGTTCCTGATAATAATGGACAAGAGGACTACTTCCTCCAGCCTCTATCTTCAATATAGAAGAGGTTGGTCAGCCCACTGGAGGGTGTCCTGAAGACCTTGGATGGTGTATAGAGAAATGCCACCTTGAAAGATCCAAGATAGCTGATCGAATCAGCTGAATATTATTTACTACTACTAGTAAATACATAAAAGCTATTCTGAACTACTCATTGACAATCCAGAGAGTAATGTATAGCTGAATTATTAATTGAAAAATAAATAAATTGGAGGAGTAGATCTGAGAAATTAAGATTATCTACATTATCACACTTAACATCCTAAAATGATAAGGATACAAGAAAACTGTCCCTTGCAGCTTTCCACAGTGGACTCCTGTCCACATTCTACTCAATAACAGAGTTCTACTGACTTCATTAGTGCCATGTTTTTTGCCTACAGAAGAGGTGTAGTTTTATGGAATTGTGAAAATGCAGATGAAATGCTGACAAAAAAACACATATTGAATAACAATAAATGGAATTAATCTAACTATATGCCAATGTTTAAATGTGTTTTCCTCTTTTTTCTTTCTTTCTATATTATTTACATATTTATTATGCTATTATTTATCTATATTTCTTCTTTTTCAGTTTTGGTGTTTGTTTTGATTTTGGTTCTTAATTTAATTACTTTTCCTTTTTTTCCCTAGACTCCTGAAGTAATCAAACAAGGCCCTAAAGGAGACCGTGTAAGTGCAGCTTTTTTTTTTTTTCTCCCAAAGAAGGTAGCAAAATAAAGTGCCAGTTCCTACAGTGCTATATATCCCATTCAAGCTGCTGAGATATCCAGTTTTCTGCACTGTCTGCAGGACTGTTCCATATAGTTATTTTTAAGTAGCCCTTTAGCTTCAACAAAACTCTCAAAAATTTAAAGTGAAAAAACAGAGCAACTTTAGTTCAAACTGCATCACATTTGTTATTTTTTGTTATATTTCTTCCCAGTAGAAAAAAAAAAAATCTACAGAAAGTAAATTTTTAACAGTACTAGTTTTAGGTTTAGGAATTGACCTGTTTAATATTTCCAGTGTGTTTGATGAAATATAAGCTGCAATAAGGTTCGAGCAACTAAGAAGTGTTTCCAAGTGTGAATTTTGTCTTCCATGTTTTTCCTGAGTGTTCAGTTGTGGTCTCAGTTATGTTTGAGAAAGTTTCCCACCACAATCGCACAAACTTTGTAATGAATGGAAGGATTTGTCCTGCAATGCACTTGCTGTTGGAGGCAAGTGCTGATGTCTGTTATCTGCTCTGTTTGTGTCCTTGCAGGGTCCTCCAGGGCCTCCGGGCAGCATCGGTAGCCCCGGCCCTCCAGGACAGCCCGGGAGTCCTGGAGTTCCTGGCTCTCCCGGAATCTGCCAGTCATGTCCCAGTATAAACGGAGGAGTAAGTCATCATTATGTTCAGCTTCTATCTTGTTGCTCATAAGCATACAAAGCAATACTACAGGCACCTAGCCCTTGCACCTTCCCATATACTTTGCTTTTAGTGGCATCTGTCTCTCATTTGTGCCTTTTAAAGAACACAGCTGAGTGGTAGGTGGGGTTTTGTCCTTGGTTTGGGATTTTGTCCACAAAATTTGGCTGTAGTGCAAGTAAATCTTTGCCTTATCTTCTTTTTTAAAACTTTTGGAGGCCAGATCTGATGAAAGATTTATGTAACTCAGAAATAATCTGATCAGAAAGAAAGTGTGCAGAAGGAAGTATTCCTCTCAAGCTTAATGGTTCAGGAACGTTCTTACTTTCTTTTATTTTATCCAATGCATGTTTGATAAAGAAACATTCCCAGGAGACTAGACTGAAACATAGGTTGCAGGGAAGTGCCACGTAAGTGCAATTTGTCATGTTCCTCCTTTATTTCTGTCCCACTGAATCCTGAATTCTCTTCTGAAGAATTGGGCAGACCCAGCAAGAGAGCTTATTTGAACTAAAGTTTCTGTGCAATTGGGTTTGTTAAGAGAGATGAGCCACAGCTGGTGTTTTGTTAAGAGGTGACATTATCTCCCATACAATCGAGCAAGCCTAGCTCTACAAGATGGGATTGCTTTAGCACAAAACTCTTAAAAATCTTAGGTTAAAACAATTGCTACCTTTGAATACAGGCCACTGTTTATAGCCCCCCTGTATGCTGCTCAATCTCAGGTAAGCCAAAAACTGAGGAAAGATGTCTTGGTTCTACTCAACTCTGAAAGGGATTGCACCTGAAGGACTGAGCTTCTGGAGAAGTACCCGTGGGTTGGTTAGCCAGTCTCAGTGGACACCACAGTAACGTACCAAGATAACTACTGGGCTTGGGTTGGCAGATGCAGAAACAGGAGAGAACAATAGACTGAATTAGTCACCTACTCCAATGTTGTATCAAAGATATGATGTTGAATCCTGGCGAGAGCATTGACATCAGTAGCATAGGAGTTGTCTTGTTTATGGTGAGCAAAGGAGCTGGGTCCACAGCGGTTTGGGTTATCAGGCAGAACACTGCATGTATTCATCCTTGCCTCCTCGACCACCTATGTGCTATTAATGCATAAACTACATCAGTACCATATTCAACTAACTTTGCTAACATCTGCATTAAAAAATCAACATATGCCAAGTAAGAGACTTGCATGTCAATTCCTTGAAAAGCTGACTGTAGAATTTTTAGGGTTTTTTCATTCTTTTATATAAATGGTTGTGTCAAAGATGCTATCTGCTCTCAGAAAGGAAAACAGGACATGCCTTGGGCTGAACTTCCATTTGCTTCAAGATAAATTGTCAAAAGCATTGAGGCTCAGCTGCTTGGGATCAAAAGTGATGATTGTATTTTAATTACTTGGAATGACATAGTGAACAGGAAATAAGAAAGAGAAAGAAAATGGCATTAGGAAAAAGTGTAAAAACACAGTTTTCTGAGATATGTAAATTCCCATGCATGACGTAAAATAAATTATTTGTAGTTCAGGGAAGGATAGACTTAGACACAGGTAAGAGATTTTTTGCTACTAAAATACTCTGAAATGAGACATCCATTAGTCTCAGGTAACAGAAATTAGGAAAATGATAATAAACTATCACATTCTTTAGTTCTACATCCAGAAGAAAAGAAACTGAAAAGAAAATGGAAGGAAAAGCTTAAAAGGAGTCAAACAAGGAGAAGAGTAGAGAGAATGGTAATTTTTTTGGTTCAGCTGAGGCCCAGCTGTTAAGATGATATTTGGATGTGCACATCATAGGGAGCTAATGTTACTATGACCACAAAAGAAAGATATTGGCTGGGCTTCTCTTATGGATGATTTAAATATGTGTCAGCTAAAGGTCAAACAAGTACTACTCCATAGGTAGAAATGAGCTATTTCCATACATTTGCCATGACAATGTAAGAAAAGACTTACTTGATTTGTAACAATCACCTTTTTTTCCTTCTTCTTCTTTTTTTTTCTTTTTCTTTTCTTTGTGTTTTTCTTTGTTTCTTTTACAGAGTTACTCTCCACAGTATGAATCCTATGATGTGAAGGCCGGTTCAGCTGGTATCGGTTATCCACAGCCCATTGTAAGATGATATAGCCTTTTTTCTGTCCATTTTTTTTAAAAGAAAAAGAATTTCTGCTTGTAGATTATACCTTGGATGTGTATGGATCCTGATTTTAATTTAACAAGATCAGTTTTCATTTATTGGTTGCCTGCAAGACGAATGCAACATAAGGCAGCAGTTTGCCTGGCAATACCATTCTAGAAAGTAATTATAGATTATCTGGGGTTTTTGCCTTTTCTCTCTCTTTATTCTTTTCCTGACCTTTTTCCTAATCTCTCTCTGATTAACTTTTTTACAATACCTAAACATTTGTCCCTTTCTCCCTTGCATACCCTCCTCATTTATCTGCTTATTAGTATTCTACTAATTGCTTCCCTCCCTCCCACCAGTTTTTTTACCTTTCCACTGTCCCATATTGGCTTTTATCCATGCAGCAGTATTTTGTCTTTAATTAGCATGATACTCATACTCCAAATTTCTTTACTTTTCTTCAACTCAAATTTGCTTCCTAATAAGTCAGTAAACCCCTCTCATAATTATTTTTTTTCATCCCAGAGGAGTCCAAAGCTTTTAACTTTTTCTTTTTCACAGTTATCATTTTTTTGCCCACAGCTTTTCAGGCTGCTGTGCTAAGGATGCTGTATCTGCCTGCTATGCCTGGCCCAAGCTTTTCACATTTTTTTAAGTTAGATAAAACGTGGATTGCCTGAAAGAGTTGTGCGTGATCTATGCTTCCCATATAAAATAAATTTAAATATTACACCTCATTATCTTCCTTTTTAGGCACTGGGATTTAGAGATACTCGCCACAGATGACACGGATAGTTCTTGATTCAGGCAATCTGTTATACAGAGGATATGGCAAATTGCCATTATTTGAAATTGGCTGCTGCTTCCTTAAGCATAATCATTATTTTCAGTCCAATCCTGCATAACAAGGTTTGGGAATCACGTATTGTAACATATCAAGACAGTTTCAAGCAAATGCATTATTTCTTAGAGCTCCATCAGATCATCTCATGAAATAATTTTTTCTAATCATGACAGCTGTTTTTCCTGGAATAGTTCATTGTTTGGTCACTTTTATTTTAATCTGTTTATTTCTACCTTGTTCATTTGCCAATATGGTCATCCATGCATTGGTCTTCAACCATCCATTTTAGTATTTGTTTATTCACGTTCAGCTCCTCAACAGTTCCTTTCCACAGCTTATCATATCATCTACGCTTTGCTACTCGGTGACTTAAATGAGATGTGCTGAATAACAAAGGCAAATAACCAAAATACTTTTCATTTAACAATTAAGGTTATTCCTCTCTATTTTGTCAATTTTCCTTGAGGTACTTAGTGATTTCTTGTGCTCTGACCCCTGAACTTTGGGTTAAAAAAGCCCACAACTTAGTTTGGCACCCTAGAATGTCTTCAGCCAGGATTGTCTGCATACTTTCAGGTCATATGGTTTTTTACATTGCATCATGCAATTCATGACTGCAAAGTCATGAGCAGAAAGTAACAGAGCAGTTACAGGCAGATGTGACTAAACTCACTAGAACTAAATAATGTTTATAATTTACCTAGATTAATTAATTTATTAATATGTACATTTAATTTATCAATTTTCAACTTAAACACTCAGTTTGAATAAACATACAAATTGAAATAATTTGGAAGAATAATAAAATTTAAAAAAACATCAGCTATAGCACCGGCATTTGTCCATGGGTGGTTACTCTGCTTGGTATTTCCTCAATCACACATGTCTCCAGTACTGTCTTTCCAGTGGTTCTCCACTGCTTGTGGACTGATTTTGTAATTAACATCCCAGTTGCTCTTTATTTGCTTGTATAAACTCTATATGTTTTCTTTGTTTCTTTCCATCAGTACACGTACTCTAGCTAAAGTACGCTCATTTGTTCGCAGTCTGGAGATGCTGACAGCAAGAAAATGTCATACCTAACTATCAGTTTAACTCCTCAGTGTGCGCCCTGAGAAAAATAACATCTTGTTTGTTTATAACTGTATGTTTAATCAGTTGATTGCAATTGATGAGTAGATGATATTGAAGGCAACCTGATTTACCCAGACACTAACTGCTCTGCCACTTGGTGTACTTCTTGTCCCAGAAAGTAGCAAATATTGCAGTGATTCCCTTTTATAGATAAAAGGCAATCTGTGAAGTAATATTAACATGGTATATTTGCAGTATAGTGATAATACTATACTATGTATGCTAGTACAGCATAGCAATACTATATGATGTTGTATTATGAAAATCAGGTTTGTGTAACATCTGTTATACATGACCTGTTCTGATACAATATGGCACGCATTATGTGTAATATTAAACTATGGAATATACTGCCAGTACTGCAGTACATGGTGTTTTTCATGTAGTTCATGTACTTCAATTGTTTTGCCTGTACCAAACCCATCAAAAGTTTAATTTAACAAAAGCTTTTTTTAAAGAACCACATATAACTGCAGTAAACCACTATACTAATTTTCAAATGTTTTCTGTTTTGAAGTATCACATGCTTTTATGCTTGTTGCTAAAGGAAGTAGAAGTATTAGCATTCTTTCCAAACTGAGAATTTCTTTAGTAATATTTTAGTCCAAGTTTACCAGTTGAAATAAGGAACATTATTGATTTGAGTTAAACCATATGTATATTGAGGTTTCATCCTCTGAGTCCTTTGGTTAGTCCAGACATAATAGGGTTTTTTTATGGCTTAGTATGTTAAAGTGCAGAAAAGATTTCACTGGTGAAAATGCTTGCCTTATTGACAATAACAAAAATATGGCCTTATTTCAGTATAACTCTAAGTCCCAAGAAGTTTAGGGTCATACATTTCTCAGGGTTTATCATGTAAAGTTCCTCTAATGGGTTGTATATGTGTATGTAATAGAGCTCCTGTATGCAGGTGAGAAATTCTAAAATTTGTTTTAGAAAGCAAAATCTGACATCAATAGACTAGCAAGGAAGTTTATTAGTACACTTTGTCTCCACCGCTGAAGATGTAGTGTTAGACTAATAAAGCTCAGTTACATGGCAGAGAAGCTGAAGCTCATTTACTCTTTCTTACAAATTAAAAGTTCCAGTTATCTGTTCTTCCAGTTTAGGTAGCTGAAAAGCTGGGTGGTCCAGAGAAGGAGAATAGTGGAAAAAAAAGCAAAAAATTACAGCTTTGAAAATATCTTGTGGGGTATGTTAGCTAAGGCTGCAAAGAGAAACACAGTGATCCCTTCTCTGAAGGGACTGTAGGTACCAGACAATGTATTTATCAATGTGTATATATACTGCTGTTTCTTTTTTACTGTTTCTTTTTTACTTTTACACCAATTGCATGTCACCATGGATTTTTCTCTGTACTAATATGTAAAAATTTATTTCACAGTTATTGGTGACTATAGCAACTACATTAAGCTTTATAGTTTTATTACATTAATATAATGACTATTTTTAATCTACAATATAGAGTGGCTTTCCAGGACCCCCTGGCCCCAGCGGCCCTCCTGGACCACCTGGTCATGCAGGTCCACCTGTAAGTAAAATTAATCTTTTCATAATCATCTCATATCATTTTGCATGAGCTTCTCCTTTACTCTGTCATAAATATCAGGTACATTTTCAACCAATAAATCTAGATACTATGCTGAAGAATTTTATGGATAAGTGTCATCTTCTGTTAATTGTGTCTTACCATCTATGCACCACCACAACTCGATGGCTGAGTGCTATATACTGTGCTTGCTTAAGTCTGTGTGTTCCCCACAGCTTTCTGCAATTCTGTGGGGTGTCAGCTAAGGTTGTCTTAAGACATGCCACTGCCTGTCATTCTCTGATGAAATTCCCTAATGTTTTATTCATGCAAAAATTTAGTAGGAAATAAAATAAAGGGGAATCCTAATACACATACAGTGAACACACAAACGGTATGAGTTTTTTGAAGTACATATCCTTTTAGAGGAGTAGTTTTAATTCTGTTTTCATGTAGGCATACTCTGCTTGGGTGTGCTAATTTCACCTTTGATCATTTGGTAACAATTCTGACTACAGTTTTGCTTACAATTATGAGATTATTGTAAAATATAGTAGCACCATGGAATGATATGTGTAACTGTTCACATCTTAACTGTTTTTTTGCTGCATTATAGGGCTCTGCTGGCTACCAAGGTTCCCCCGGAGAACCAGGACAACCTGGCCCTCCTGTATGTATATATTATATATATATATATTACCCATCCCAATATATCTTAAAAAAGCATGATCTTACAAGCATGAATCTGTCTCATCACTGGACTGGATTGAAATTTTAAAGTTCATCCTGTCTGTTTACTATCATGTATGACAAATAAATGTACAGTATTTTATAACACCTAATGCATTTTTAATTTGAAAGAGACTTTATATTTTTTATTACTGTAGTTAATATTAATTTATTTTCTACAGGGACCTCCAGGCCCTGTTGGAATGATAGGCCCAGTTGGTCCACCAGGAAAAGATGTAAGTTCACTATTATTCATCCAGTGATTAATAAATGGGAAGAATGAAAGTTCATTAAATGGTAAGACAGCAGAGCACATGGGTACACTGCATTTAGGAATTTTTCACATCTCACTATTTCTCAATTTTGCAACATAACTATAAGAAGCTAGATTTGGCTTACATTAGTTATAAATATCCATTCAAAAAAAGTTTCCATTTTAATGGGCAGTTTAATCAACACAATTTTTTTTAAAAAATTAAAACTTAAAGATGAATTACGCTATTTTGATCTAGAGCAAAATAAATTAGCAATTATAAAGACAAGCAGTCAGTAATGCTGGTTGTCTGCTCCCTTCAAATCTTGCTTTAAGAGTTAAGGTTGTTAAAACCATTTTTTGTGTTGCAGCTGGGAGTCCTGAATAGGTATAGTACCAGGCAAAACAAGCAGTTAAAATTTTTGTCCATTTTGAGTCTTCCAACATGAAAAATAAGTTTTCCATGATCATCTGTTCCTAAAAGTTGTCTTGAAAGAAATGAGATGTAGCAAAAATCTTGTAAAAATTTAAGTTATAAATTCTTCCAACTGGTTTTCAGAAGGCAGTCATACAATGAAACCATCTCCCTGCTATAATTTTCCCTACTGTTTTTGGTGGAAGCTTCACCTGCTTATTCTGACTTGTCTTGATCTACAAGAACTAGTTCTTTGCCAGTAACTGAAGCAATAGCAAAGCAGTCAGAAAAATTTACTTTCTTTCAACAGGGAGAACCAGGAAGACCAGGCAGAAATGGAGACCGTGGAATCCCTGGATTACCGGTATGGAAAAGCCCTTCAATAACAATATTCTTATCAAAAGTTTTGCTTTCCCATTTTAAGTTAGTCAAGTGAATATGACACACAATGAACATTGGCTTGTGCCCTTCATACAATAAATATGGGATTTACTCAACTTTCTATATTTGTGTGTTTAGGGTCACAAGGGACACCCTGGAATGCCTGGGATGCCTGGGATGAAAGGTCAACGAGTAAGTATTAAGTATATTTAGTATATGTGAGTCTGTTACTCGAGTTATGCTGTTGCACTGTTGTGGTCTTTCAGTCATCAATTCCAAGCTAAAGAGACTCAATCATAGAATTAGAGACCAATTTTTGCACAATGTGATCTGACCTTCGGTAACAGGAACTGTTACATTTTATCTAGTTACCTCAATTATAGAGCTCCATCCTGAACACTGGGCTGAAGCATGTGTTCCAGAAAAGCATTCTCTCTTAATCTAATCTCAATGAAGAAATGGAGGACTCAGAATATTCTTTCAAAAAGTATTCCAACAGATTATTAAAAATATGCCCCTTTATATGATATGAATTTGTCTGAAGCTTTATATTTTACCAAGAGGAACAAAGTTTTCCAGATGCAGGAGGAATACAACTCACAGATATGGTTTTCTATTCCCACAGGGTTTTGATGGAAAAGATGGTGCCAGAGGTGACAGCGGTCCTCCTGGTCCAAAGGTAAAAAACTATAGTGTCATCTTTGTAATTGTTAGAGTAATATCCTCCATCATGCAATTATGAAAATCCATTGAACATTAAAGAAACTCATTGAATATCTCCATGAAAAAAATGAGAATCATTCCAAATGAGAGAATTCCTGAATCACTCATTATGTCTCATTTTTCCAGCTGTAATAAAGGTGAGATTCCAAAATGAAAGGATGTACCTTCATCGTGTGACTTTATTGTAAAATATTCAAGGATAGTGTCTTACTGATGGTTTTTTTTTTTTCCTGTTTAAATATTTTTTGCACTACTTTATGCTTCTCAGACTTCTCAGATCCTAATTCATGCTGAGGACACTCAGCACCAGGCAGAAAGGGACAATGAATTGGGCTGTCTCATCGCTATGTCTCTTCCCTTTGAATAAGCCAAATATATTCTCACCAAATTCTATCGCTGGTGTTTTGTCTCCATAACAGGGTGAAACCGGTCTTCCTGGAGCAAATGGATCACCAGGCCAACCGGTAAATATGTGCATCCTGTAATATTTAAACAAAAGTGCCAGTGGCACTTCCCAGTTAACTGAGTTACTCATCTTTTTTTAACATTAGTTACCCCACATATGCATTGAACAGTACTGAGATTTGCAAATAAGAGCAATTTCTCTTGTTCAGCCATATTATTTTGGAAGCCGTTTAACAGACTCATTTTCTTATGTTTTCTAGGGACCAAGGGGTCCAGCTGGTGAAAGAGGAAGACCTGGAAATCCTGGTGGCCCTGTAAGTAACTGCAGCTGTTTTTCTAATCCAGAAGCAGCACATATTTTGTTTCAATACATTGAGAATTCTCCACTTCATTCTCCACTAAAACTGTTGTAATGAGGAGGATTAGAAAACTATATAGCATCCATAAAACCATACATCATAATTTTTCAGTCCCCAAATAAGGATATTACACTTCCAACTCAGAACATACTCACCATCTTATTCTCTATGTCCTTCTTTTAAATGAATAGATTACACATTGAAGGAGACTTTAGTGTTTCAGCATAGTCTCAGGTTCAGCCA
This sequence comes from Scolopax mira, assembly GCA_004320125.1. Lineage (NCBI taxonomy): Eukaryota > Metazoa > Chordata > Aves > Charadriiformes > Scolopacidae > Scolopax > Scolopax mira. The sequence goes on from BJBW01008195.1 coordinate 59,434, forward strand.
AGAGGCACAGGGAGGAATGGAAGCAAAGGACAGCAGCAGAAGGCAGAGGGAGGGAAAACGGCAATCTCTGAAGTAACTTGCAGAAAAAAAGATAAAATTACACTTTTACTGAGATTAGGGGGTGTGTTCTTTGCTTTGAAGGAAGTCATAGTTCATACTGTCCAACTCAATCAGCAAAGCAGAGCTGAAGTATAATAACCATCAACTTGTCCATACAAACACTGTATAACCTGAGCAGTGGACCTGGTCTAACATCTCTACAATACAGGCAGGCAATCATACCACTGTTTGTTAGTTTTTTGGAGTGAAATTTTAGTCTTCCTTGTGACTTAGAAGTAACTCTTACTTTGAAATATACATCTATTGTGATCTTAGTTATTTAACCTTATGAACTGTCCATAGAGATGATGGTTTATTACGTTAAGAAATGTATTAAGAATACATTCTTGCATACTGCTGTCTCACCATTACAGTACAAGGCACACAACATGTTGGATATTCCTTCACAAAATATTTAGTTAATTATTATTTTAGAATTGTACAGTTGAGTAATCTTTGTGTCTTGTTCAACTAAGTGGGAATGTCCAATCAGAAAAAGGTCTGTGAGTCATGAGCATTAAAGCATGTGTGTTCTGTGTCCAGGGTAGTGGTCTGTACCCAACACCTCTCTTCTTTCTGTAGGGTGCCCATGGCAAAGATGGATCTCCGGGAGCAGCAGGACCACCTGTAAGATGAATTGCAGATGTTTTACTTTCAGTATTTGTGTTGCTCAAGTCTAGGTATTTCTAGCTGATGTTCTGCAGTGCCAGCAAACCTGAGACTGAAGGTTCACTGGTTTAAGAATGAGCATTGCATTTAATTATATTTTATAACTGTTGGTTAAGATATTTGAAGCATACAGTGAAATAGGAGAGCTTTAACACTGTAAATGAGAAATTATTCTCAGAGATTATGATTATTCTCAGAGAGCAGGTAGGCAGATAGAATTGCTGTTCTCTATGCAGATCAAATTTTGAATGATCTTATCAAATACATTATTTAGCTGTCTGAGGCGGGTAAAAACTTTTCTGCCTAGAAAACCGAGCATGTCCGCTTGTATGTGTAACAGCTATATTAGCCTTTTTTTTCTCCTACACTTTTTTTATAATTACAAAAAATTTTGAAGATATTTTATACCTTAATCTCTTTAATGCTAGCTTTTATATTTTTAAATTTACAACACAGAAATTTAGCTGGACATGTAAATGTCAGAGTAACTAAGCTGTAATATTTTAGGTCTAGCCAAACTTCATCTTCTGGAGCATAATTTATATTTTCTATTTTGCCAGGTGTTTCCTTACTTAGAGAAAAAATCTCATAATCAGACTTTTTTTAAACTTAACATTAATTCTGTATGGCTTTTACCTTTTATATTAATAGTATTTCTTTCATTTTTAAGGGTCCTCCAGGTCCCCCTGGAACTGCAGGATTTCCAGGCTCTCCAGGTTTCAAGGTATTCAGCTAAAGATGCATACTAATACAGAATTTGGTCCTTTCTCTAGTTAGCTTATGTCATGATATGTTTTTATTTTATGAGTCCTCCCTTTTCTTGTTGCTATTACACTGTTTGCAAGCTTAGAACTGATGCGTTTTCATACACGGCACAAGACAAACCATATCATCTTCACCTTCATGAATGTCCATCCTAAAACACCATAAAGTTGTAGACCAAATGCTTTATGTTGCATTAGGCCAGGAGCTCAAGTGAACTTCCCCAACTAGAGGAGCTGTGCAGCAACAATGTGCTGGCTGGAGTGCATGAGTACCTTGTCCTCAGCATCAGGGATGCTGATTTGGGTCTTGCACTCGGGTGATGGTACTGGTAACCTTCTTCCCAAATCACGCAAAGATGCCACAGTATAAAAAGAAGCCTTGAAGCAAATACTAATTGCCCTGGAGACAAGACTAAGGTCGATTAATTTTCTACTTTTACTGTTTTTCTGTAGGGTGAAGCTGGTCCTCCTGGTCCTGCTGGTTCCAGTGGTAGTCCTGGAGAGAGAGGAGAACCTGGTCCTCAGGGTCATGCTGGGCCACCCGGGCCTCAGGTACATAAACACCAACATGAGAACTGAGAACAGCTGCTCCTCACAAAGCTCTGCATGTCTTTTGATTTAGTCCTAGATTAGCAACATCAGTTTATTTTTCTAGGGCCCTCCTGGAAGAGCTGGAAGCCCTGGCAACAAAGGTGAAATGGTGGGTACTTTTAACATCACTGTCTTTTGCTGCACTGTGTTTGTGGGGGTTGCTGTTTGGACTGGGCAGAGTCCAACAGTGCCACGCTCTCTTCATCCCTGACTATTGTTCACTCTCTACAGGGACCTTCTGGTATTCCTGGTGCTCCTGGTCTGCCAGGAGGCCGTGGGCTTCCTGGTCCTCCAGGTACAAGTGGAAACCCTGGAGCAAAAGGCAGTCCTGTGAGTTACTAATCTTCATTATACTGGTTGTACAAAAAAATATGGTGGAAGTAGTTCTGATACCATTAAAGAAAACACATAGAATTTGTCCTATTCACTTGCGATGGTCTAATAAATGGTTTTGTAATAACAGGAGGCAATTATTTTTATAGATATATATTTTTATCTTTTACACATTTATATATTGCTATATATAAACATTATATGTAAATATGATAATAATATTTGTTTGCTTTCCTAAATTATCTATCCATTCTGAAATATCTAAGAAAAAAAATAGAGTATAATGTTTATGTTATACAAAATCTGTTGTTTTAAAAGCCTAGTTTCACCTGTTTAAATTCCCATGGGCTGAGTCCACAGTCACCTAGTGAGTGGTACCTGCTCGTACACTGTCGTTTTCCCCAGCAGGCTCTTTCCTGACAGCCTTACACCAAAAAAAGTTCTTTGTTAGAGAAAAATCTCAAAGATGTCAAGCAAAAGTCTCAATGATGTTTGAAATAGCTCAGAAACAGAAATAAAATTTTACTCAGTGGCTTTTAAGATTTTATCACTTCTTTGCTTTACTGGGTTTTTAAGGACCCTCATGCTTTCCACATCCAGATTCAACTAGTGCATGTTAATTTCTTTGCAGAATGTAAAATAATAAAAATGAATCAGTAATTTGAATGATATCATGTCTACTTAGTATTTTAGCACATCTAGTAACTCTAGAATAATACCCTGTTGAAAGCAATAATTTTAATGGCATTTTCTCCTACTTAGGGAGAACCTGGTAAGGATGGTGCAAAAGGAGAACCAGGCCCAAAAGGCGAGCGTGTAAGTGATTTTATCAGTCATGCAAAGACTTCTTCACAGGAAGTCTGAACCCTGAATTATTCCACCATTCCCCATACAAAACCTGGGGTTGTTTGGGGTTTTTTTGAGACATCTTACTTCACTGGTGGGCTTTGTTGTTGTTGCTAGGGTGAAAACGGCACCCCTGGTGCTCCTGGACCTCCTGGTGAGGAAGGCAAAAGAGGTGCAAATGGTGAACCCGGCCAGAATGGTCTACCTGGTACTCCTGGAGAAAGGGTAAGCTGCTGTAGATGACCATGCACGTGAGGTACTTTCTGAGTTAATATACAGACAGCAAAATGTGGCGTACAAAATACTTGGAGGAGAAATTTGGCTCCGTATCTGTTCTCAGCAAATTCCAGATGTGAAACTGGGTTACAAAACTGGGAAGAATTCTTATCTAGTTCCTCATCTGAATTACAGTGTTTGAATCTATCTCAGTCTGAAATAAATTAATTTATTATTTTTTTTATATATATTGAAAAAACAGTGATCTTAGAAGATGTATTGAAAGATTTGTGCTGAAAAGCAACTGTAAACTGTGAGAACTATATAGGTGAAAAAAATACAAGCAATAAACCCCCAAAAACTAAATTTCAAAATTGTTCCTTTTGTTAAATGAGAAGTAATCACAAAATTTCATCTCTGGAAAGTGAAATTAATGCAAATTCTTCTACATTCAGGGTATGTTTTATGTCAACATCTTTATCATCAATAGATCTTAAATGTCAATGATGTCAATAACAATGATATTGTCATGATGTCTTCTATGTTAGAATGTTTTTATTACCAACAAGTGTTTTGGCTTGTAGATTTGATAACTTTCCAAAGAGCACTCACACAAAAGAATTTCTGAATTTATTTCTGCAATAAAACAAATAGCAACAAACTTTCAAATTTTTATTTCTGTTCCCATTTGAAGCAACAGAAATTGTGCCGATCTCTTTATAATTCCCAATTTATTAACTGATTGTAGTATTTGCAGAAGCTAAAAGGGAATCAAGGATACACAGTGAACAAATTAATCATATTAAATATATAAATTTTATAATCCAAATTTCTTGTAGCCAATGAAGATAGTAGTAGAGATAAATAATAAAACAATACAATAAGACTCTTTTCAGTATTGAATTAGAAGAAAATAATTATTCAAAATGAAATGTGTTGTTTTACTTTTTATATTTAGAATTTAGAAAAGTCATGAATTAAGTAAGTAACTTGCGCAGGGCCAGTTAAAAATAAAGGCGGGGCTATGATTTCAACAGGAGGGTTATAGCCAAAGTGAAATAATTCTGTAGACTTTCTAGCTACCATGAAATATCAGTTCCCTCTATTTCTTTCATTAATTTTCATAATAATATGTCTAACTGTAAATAGTTTAGATTAGAAAAACCTATTGCTACGACCTAAGTCATATTGCCTATGATCCATGTTTCGTTCTTGTATTTGGCAGGGCTCCCCTGGTTTCCGAGGCTTACCCGGTAGCAATGGACTTCCAGGTGAAAAGGTAAAAGTCTTCCTCTAAAAAAATGCCAAACTTCTGGAGATTCTGTGTGAATTTGAATGCACGATTTCAGATTCAACACGATGCTAATTTCCTTGCTGTGAATTTTAACATCTCTTTTTTTTTTAGGGTCCTGCAGGTGAACGTGGTAGCCCAGGTCCTCCTGGCCCCAGTGGACCAGCAGGAGAGCGTGGACAAGATGGAGGCCCAGGCCTTCCTGGAATGAGAGTAAGACAGGATATCTCCAAGAAAATGAGATAAACTCTATTAGAGATACCTCATCTGATCTGATACAATAGAGTAGTCCAATTAGAAAAAATTTCTATTAATTCCTTTAAATAGAATGTAGTGCAATAGATAACCATTCAGAGAACATCTGTTACAAGGGAATGAGGAAGCTTATATGAAGCTGAACATGACCCCCAGTACACTATCTCATGTACTATCATGAGATTGTGAATTAGAATTGGATGATTTTCTGTATTATCTACATATTAACAAATTTTTTAATTTATTATAAAATGCATTATATTATGCATTTCTTGCATTTAATAAGTATTTGGGTTACTGTTTTTAAATATATTTATATTTAAATTATTATTTAAATAGGTTTACATTTAGAATGTCAATAATTTGATTCTATATTAATTTAAATATTTCAGAGTACATAAGTATTTAACTTATATTTACTGCTTATTTGCAATTAAACCAAATAATCTCTTGGTCAGATTTACATAGTACATAATAAGATAACCTATTGTGCAATATGTATAGAATGTAACAATATTCTATGAGCTATACTAAGAAATAGTAACTGAAGAATAATACCTATTTTTCTTCAATTGCAGGGTTTGCCCGGAATTCCAGGAAGCCCTGGCAGTGATGGGAAACCTGGACCTCCAGTATGTACATTGTGCAAATACTTTATACTAGTCCTCCTACTGACCTCACCCTCATCCCACAGTATAAACATGACAGATTGTTATCGCAGTCAGATTAATTCTCTCTCTTTTGTGTTTGTTTTAATTACTAGAGCACTGTATTTGCTGTCTCACTGTAATAACATTCTGTAAATCTTGTCATTTAATACTATTTAAAACGCAGAGTATATAGAAACTTAGTTGAAATACAAAACACGTAATAAGTTTCGAATGACAGCGTCTCTAGCCTGGTCTCACCCTCACTCACTATTTAATGAGTCATGGATATTGATTTCTTTCACCTAACAAATGCCATGTCTTTGTTTCTTTTTTTGCTTATCCCAGGGTAATCAGGGTGAATCTGGCCGCTCTGGTCCACCTGGCCCCCCAGGTCCCCGTGGTCAGCCAGGGGTAATGGGTTTCCCTGGTCCTAAGGGCAATGAGGTGAGTGCAATGTCTTCACTTCTCCTGTGCTTAACCCTTAATCAACTCAATCAACTCTTAAGTTGCTCCATAGTGGGGCTATCTAGTGCTGCAGCTTGAAGTTATTTTATGCTGACCAGAACGGGTATTCTATATTCTAAATGTGATCTTTCCCTTTTGTAAGGGTGCACCAGGTAAGAACGGAGAAAGAGGCCCTGGTGGACCACCTGGAACACCTGTAAGTTTCATTAACATTTTGTTTAATTATATGGTAATTTATTAATTACATCATATGCATTAATAACAACTTTGTGACTGTTAGAAAAATTATATCACCCCTTCACCACAGCCTTATTTTCTCTTTGTATAGGGTCCTGCTGGGAAGAATGGTGATGTTGGCCTCCCAGGTCCTCCTGGACCTACTGTAAGTGTGGCAATCCCGTAAGAGACAATTATGGCAAGGTGGTCTGTCTTTACAGAGACTGAGTTCAGGGGAAGGAAATTTTTAAAAATTAAATAAAGAAGTCTCCATTTGTGAAGACAAATAAAAGAGGTCTTCTTTTCCATTTTTTTAATAAATTAAAACTTTGTTAGGAGAAACCTGAGTCAGGTATACCTAGTATGAATTGAAATAAAAAGTCAATTTAGAGCTTTTGGGAATCTACCAGCTTTTCAATTTGAAGTACAGTATTGCTCCCTTTAACATTTATCAGAGCAAGCTAGCGTTTCAGATTAATATCAAGTATAAATGTGTCTGCTGAATTACATCTAATGGTTGGAATGAAAAGAGCAAATACCAGAACACTACTATACATTAGTCTTTGGGATTGTGCAGTGTTGCCAACAGAAGATGATAAGGAGGCACAGAATAAATATGGTGTGAACTATAGATTTAAATGTTCTTAGACTATTTCTTTTTTTTTTTTTTCCTTCTGCTTGATTCTAGGGTGCTTCTGGGGAGAGAGGAGAACCAGGACCATCAGGTCCACCTGGCCTCCAGGTGCTGTGTGTTTGTTTATTGGCTTCCTATGCTTTTTAATACACTAAAACACACACTCGCATAACAAAAGAAAAAAAAAACAGGAGACATCTTAACATTTTCATTTGGGTGCATGTCATCATATTTTCAAGACCAATCAGCCACTTGACAAAAGTTGTTGCTTAATATTTCACAATTGAAAATCAGATGGCTAGCTCCATAGATTATGTCACATAAACCATCTAGCTACCACCTAGCACCTCCTACTCTGTAAAGGATAAGAATGAGTTGGATACGCATCTTTGTGTCAAAAAAACTTGCTAGGTGGGAAAATGCTTTACAAAATCTCTTTGTAAGTGATAATACTCTTCCTTCATATAGGGATTGCCTGGTGGACCAGGACCAGCTGGAGAAAATGGAAAGCCTGGAGAACCGGTAAGTAGAAGTTCCTTCTTTTTTTTTTTTAATTAAAAAAACCAAACCAAACAAAAAAACCAAGCAACCAAATAACAAAAATATGTATGAAATGCTCTTTCTAGATTACATTTCCAAATTCAGATAACTATTAGTAGAGAAGTCTACTTTAAGGGAAAATAGACAAGAGAAACAGTGTGCGAATCACAATATAATTTACTAAGTGCATGGATAACTTGCATTTATTTTGTCATAAATAGGGGCCAAAAGGTGATATTGGAGGACCTGGATTCCCAGGCCCTAAGGTAAATCATACTACAATAGTTCTATAATTATATTAAAGAATTAACAAACTATAAGCCTGGCAACAAAGAATAACACGTTTCTTTGCCGCAGGGTGAAAATGGTATCCCAGGTGAACGTGGTGCACAGGGTCCTCCCGGGCCTCCTGGAACAAGGGGTGGGCCAGGTCCTGCTGGTTCAGAAGGTGCCAAGGTACCCACAGAGTTACTTGCTTCCTGCTATTATGTGCATCATTCAGGTTCTTTTTTTTTTTCCCCTGTCTTTTCTAATTATTTTTTTTAACTCTTTAGGGTCCTCCTGGACCCCCTGGTCCTCCTGGAGGCACAGGGCTGCCTGGCTTACAGGGAATGCCTGGAGAAAGAGGAGCTCCTGGAAGTCCTGGGCCAAAAGGAGATAAGGTAACACACCCACAGACACACACATATGCTCTGCCAATTTTATGCTAAATCAGTCTTAGCTTCCCACAAGGCACTGGCTTTGTTCACATCTTCACTTTTAGCCTTATTTCAGAGGTACTGACTGTGTAGCAGCGTTGCTGATTTAGCAGCATGATAAAAAATGAAGGATTTTTTACCTGGTTTAATGTATGCTACATATTTTGCTGTGTTAGATCTCATGGGGAAGGGGTACATCGAAAAAGTTCTAATGAAGCTAATAAACAATGACAATAGTTCATACCACAAGCAAACAGTTTGGCACAAACTCAATTGTGAATTAATTTGGGGTTTTTTTTCCGAACAAAATGCCTATAAGTATCTCAAGGGTGGGTTGAAGGAGGAG